>JALLPC010000489.1:0-12942 GCA_036940045.1 Stephanocyclus meneghinianus | reverse complement strand
AGAGTGGAATTCTTGATGAGGTCGCACTGCCACTGCCATTTGACAGGGCACATTTGTAATATGTGCGTTGCAAGATCATCATCCTTGAGTGGCACAATCGGTTTGGTTGCCGAGTTTGCCTTCAGGCTCTGGAACAGGTTCATCAAGTTCTCAAGGTAGCTGTTCAACTGCTCCACTTGCACAGAGAATTGCCAAACTGGAACCCTGTTTGGTTTCTTCAGTGTGTTTGTGATGTAGAACTTTCCTGCTTCAGCTGCATTAGAGTAGAATACAGACTGGAGGTGGAATGTTAAGCAATCTAAGAAAATGTTTTGAATTCTCTGACACTATTTTTGTGTTTTGCAACTTGACATTCTTGAACAACCGTGTCAGGAAAAACATTGGATAATGTCTGGGATTTGTGGGGATAACAAATTGGTCATTTTTGTGCAAAAAC
The DNA here is from genome assembly GCA_036940045.1 of Stephanocyclus meneghinianus. Lineage (NCBI taxonomy): Eukaryota > Bacillariophyta > Thalassiosirophyceae > Thalassiosirales > Thalassiosiraceae > Stephanocyclus > Stephanocyclus meneghinianus. Next base: position 12,506 of record JALLPC010000489.1, on the reverse strand, counting down.
TGATGTATTCTGATTCCTTGACAATGAATCCCATGTGTCAATGAATTCCACATCCATTTGTGGTCATAATACTTGCAGCAACATTGCAAACTTCATGTTCAATTTTATTTAAATCATCATTGTGAGGTTTCCCATCAATTTGGGTGACATAACCATCCTTGAGCACAGCTTTGACATCCTGTTTTATTCCCATGATTAATTTAATTGCTGTTAAAGATTAGTTATGATTGCTAGACAGTGTCAAGTACAATTGATGCATGAGAAGATTGGGATTGTTTTATGAACTGCATTTGCAAGAGACTTGTGCTTGATTTGCAAACATAGGAAAAATGTGAATTAAAAATTTGAATTCACACTGATCATCAGATGTACACTCCAAGGACAAGTAGATACAGCTCTCTTTTTCTCTCAAGGATGGAATCGGCATAGATTTTATAGGGCTCTTTTTTCTTGAGGAAGGAATTGGTGTGGCTTCTGTAGTGCCCTATTTTTCTCTCAAGGATGGAATCAATGTGGCTTTTGTTGTTCTCTTTTGTGTTAAGGTTGAAATTGATGTGGCTTTTGTTGTACTATCGTTTTCTCTCAAAGATGAAATTTACATGGCTTTCACGTGGCTCTTTTCTTTTTCTGGCAAATAGATTTTCTTCTTTTCTCATAGTATATTTTTTCTATTGGTGATTTTTGTTTTGTCCTGTTTGCATTTTCACAGTGTTGCTTGTTAATTCTTTGTTTACTAAGTTTTTGTTGACTTTTTCAGTCTTATTTACTTGTTTAAAGTCCTCATACAATGCTTCATCTAAATAATTGGAAATATCTGGGTAAAAAATGTAAAAATAGAAATCAAGAATATGTGTCTGCACCAGAATTTTTTTCTTGAGAACTGTCACATGCAAAAAAGATGATGTATTTTACTATGAGAATTCAATTATGCTAACTTATCCAATAGTTTGTATGATGTGCCTTAAAAACCAGTATTAGCAGGAATCAGTCAAAAAGGTTGTCCATGAGTAAGACTATCAAAAAGAACCTGTATTTAACAAAAAATCATTTCATGAAAGAAAAAAAGAGTTATGAAAACATGCATGATAATGGACAGCCACAAAAGCTCATTGAGTTCCAAAAGAAAACCAATACTCTTCTGAAATGGGTCCCCACCACAAACTAATTTTTCCATTCCAGGTGCAATCAAACAAAATGCTATGGTTCCAACAGGACAGATGTATTGAGACACTCAAAGAGTTCCACAAGAATGTCTGAAACCAGACCATCAAAAGAATGCTATTCTGTTGCATATATCCCCATGCTACCATCCCCATGCTACTGTTCCCACAGTACCATTTCAATGTTACTGTCCACACACAACTGTCTGCAAGCTACCATTTCCATGCTACCAACCATGCAACCATCTTCAAGCTACCATATCTATGCTACCATCCACATGCTATTGTCCTAATGCTAGCAACCCAATGCTACCATCCCAATGCTACCAACCCAATGCTACCATCCCAATGCTACCATCCCAATGCTACTGTCACCACACAACTATCTGCATGCTACTGTTTGCATGCTACCGTCCACATGGTAGAGTCTGCATGCTACCATCCACATGCTACCATCTGAAAACCACTGTTTACATGTCACCATTTGCATGCCACCATCTGCATACGACCGCTGGCATGCTACCCCCATGCTCAGTCCTGATGCTACCACCCCCACCATACTGCCCTGACAGTATCTTTCCAATGCTACTATCCCCTTGCTACTGTCTACCACCCCCCTGCTACCATCACATAGCTACTACACATTTGCTACTATTTCACAGCAACTCACCTAAAAATGCTGCAATAACAATGCATCATATCAAAAATTGTGCTGTATATCTATTAATTTCTTCAAGTAGAATATGCTACTGACTGGTAACTAACATATACTCTTACATCATACTCCTAGTCTATGCTTTGTGAACAGAATTCTCCTTCTCTTAAATATGTGATATGTCACTACTAGATACAATCCCTTAAAGATTCAAATCATTTTTTTGCAAAAAAAATGCTGACACTTGTAGATGTCACTCAATAATTGTTCACTGCAAAAAAGGTAGTCAGGTACGTTGTACTGGTAGTTACTTTTAATCATCATTTTACAATATTTTTGCAAGGTAACAAAACACATGAATCTTTCAATAACATGCATATTTCAAACAAAAAAAACTGTCTCACTGAAAGAGGAGATCCCGTGCAGTATGGGGGACACATGCCTGAAAGATCTACCAATTGTATCTTCCCTACCACAGTGACAATAGCTCAGTCAAGGCCCATCAGCCAAAAGAGGAGGATCGGTCTAAGACTATTGTGCCTCCTGACCCATCAAAGAAGACTATTTCCTTCATCAATGAGATCTGAGTAGCATACCATAACAAGGAAACATCATCACTAAAATATTTGCTTGAATCCATGCAACTGGATAATTTATGTAAGCAATTTATTGAAATGAGATAGAAATGCTGTTTCTTTCCTTCAATTTTTTATTTAATTTCTTTGAATTGAATTGAATGCATAAAAGCTCATATTATTACTATAATTAAATTTCATGCATAAAAATGCTAACTGTGCCCCCCACAGTGCTGCATCATTTGTCCCCAATCCTAATTAGTTTTCCACCACTCTGTCACCCTCCAGTTCTACCTTGTTTTTCTTTTTCAACTTGAGAGTAGATTCCTTGCTGTTATCCTAAGCAACAACATTGTCATCGGATTCCCTCAATCTCCATCATTCTCATCATCACTCTAGCAAGGAGAAGCAGTTGGGGTGGAATGGTTCATCTACTCAATCCCTCATTACTTTCTCTCTGATATTCGCTTTTGCAATTGCTTGCTTTGGGCCTACCTGCATGGGACTCCATTTCACTTGGAATTTAGGATGGAAACACCCCAATTTTTTGTCAGCAATGATGTGCTCTTTGTTTTGTTGTTGGCTCTGATTAAATTGAGATGTAAATCAAAGATGTGTTTTCAATACTTACTTCTGCACCATATCAGGCATTATTTGCTCATTGAGTTCTCTCCATAATCATTTAGCTGGTGGCAAGTACTGATATAGACAGCCCAGGTCTTTAACCTAGGGAGTGCACTGGTGAAAATGCCCAAAACAAATTTCCTACAACCCTCACAAAACTTGTGGATCTTGTTGGAATAGCATTCATTAAGAAGTATCTAAATTTTCATATAAAAAATTAGACCAGAACCATTTTTTGCAAATTACTTGAGAATTTGGTACCTGGACAAGTGACTTGACTAGTGACTGACTAGACAAGACTCGATTGGGTTCAAATACATGTGTTTTAGACTATTGATCTATCTGCACAATATACACTACTTCATGAACAATGTGCAAACCATATTTTATTATGTAATACAAAGATATTTACCATTTTTAGATTTTTCTTGAGAGTTGGGGTCACCAAGTAGTGACTCATCAAGTGACGGACAGTCAATCACAAGTTTGAGCAAACATGCACATGTTATAGAGTCATAATCTGTCTGCAAACATGAAACTTGTCTCAAACTATATTTCAATATCACACAAAAACAATAAGTATCTGTTTAAAAAACATAACCTACATGCTTCTTTTGTTGGATATTGGATTCTGTCTTGACAACAAAATCTTTTCCTGGGTTGTTGCTGACATTTGTCCATCAGATTAATCTTTATTCTACATCATGTCACATGAACAATAATCAAACTGATATCAACATTTCACCAGTCAACATTGTATTCACAACTTAATGAGCACACTTGATATCCAAGCAGTTTTTGATTGATTGCAGATATAATATTCACAGACACCTGGTCTTGTTTACTTCAAATGACATTCATGGTCTTGTTTGGTTCAAATGACATGCATGGATTTGACATAGGCAATTATCTACTCTATAGTAGTTGCCAGGGTAGACCTCAAGATACCCTTAATTTTTCAGGAGATGCAAGACATTTCCTAAATATGGCAAGACCTTGCAAAATAGCAAGACTTGAAGTTTCACACCTCAAAGGTGAGAAAAGGATCCAGATCCAAAAACAATCATACCACAGCAGGTAGAAACCTACACAGATCTTGTTGTGTCAGGAACACAAATATACCAGCTCTGTGCATAAGTCTACACAGTTTCAATTTTACACAATGAAGCATATTCGCCTCATTGTTCCCTTTTCTACAATTAAATTAACTCATAAAGAATATTGTTAAAATCATTGTGTATCGAGCTTCAGCCATTCATACAAAGTATGATTTGTACAAATGGCTTAGGTCAATATCTGAAAAATATTACCATCATCAACAAATCACCACACCCCTTACAAAACCACCAGAATTACAATACCTCTACAATATGGCAGTCTCCACTACAAAAGCAATACCACACCAACAGACCAGTCCTGTAATACTACAACCCCCACAGTGATAACATGAAGACTGCAGCCACAGCTCCCAAATACCACAACAACACCACATTTGCTGCAATTTTCTGCAGCACAGCATCCAAGCACCTACTTAAAAAACAATACTACCACAAATGCAACACTGCTGCAATGCTTTGGTCACTTGCTCTACCAGCACAACATCACCACAACAACCTCGGAGCCACAACACCAACACCACAGTTGCAATGCCACCATTGCCACAGCACTATGGCAATGCACCATCAGCGCACTGCCATTGCAACCAAAACAATGCAGCCACAAATGCAACACTGCTGCAAAGCTATAGCTGAAAACCATTGAAAGACTATTTCTCTGCCACCACAATACCACCATCACAACACTAGAGCTGCATTGTCACCATCACAGTGCCATCATGATGTCTCTATCATTAAATCATCATCCCAATACCACTGCCACAATACAACCGTTGACACCTGCCATCCTCACAATGTGATCACAATTCTAACCAATGCAACAGGACAGACACAACAGTAAGTGCTATCTATCTTAATTATAATCAATCGAACACTATTAAGAAAACCAAATAAGTATTTTATCCAAGTAGAATTCATAAAATCACATATGCTGTTCAAAATATTAAAAATGTAAAAAGCAAGTCATCATGACCTTGTTTCTTTTGTATTATAATATTGTACATTTGTTTTTTCATGTAACCAGCAAGTATACAAATTTAAAAAATGTGTCATGATATCTTTTCTGTAAAGAGATTCAATGTTGCACAAGATGCACGTAGAATGTTTTTCTTCATTTGTATTTTCATAAACTACTTTGACTTTCTTCATGTAAGCAAATATATTTGAAACTTTGAAAACACATCTCAATGAGTCTTCTGTTCCAAAATAATAATGCACAAGATGCATGTAGAACTGCTCTTTTTTCTTTTACATTCCAATAACCTACGTTTGATCCTTTTACATAATCAAAAATAATCCAACTTAAAAAAGAGTTATGATGACTTTTTGTACTAATACCAAAATGCATTTTGTACTTGATTTCAATCCCTCATCAACTTTCCTTCTTTCTAAATCAATCTAAGAATAAATTCAATAGATTCAAAAAGTACTATCATCCCTAAATAAAAAATCTTAACAAAGATAAGCTTGTCAAATTCAGTCATTTTGGCAGAGTGATTTTTATAATCTGTCTCATCACCAAAGACTTTCAAGACCATAAAACTATTAAACACCTTTTTATGGAGTGGATGTACCCATGTGCACTTTTTTCCACTGTATATATTGGTTTACATAGCCCCCTATTGTCAAAAGATACCAATCTCATCCATATAATGCTCTGTACAAAGTTTTAGTGATGCTTACAGCTGTATTGAAATTATAGGTATCTTTGCTATTTACCAGATTAGGTCTTGGTACTTACGTTCCTGCCAAAACTGTTGACCTTTGCTTGGTGTCATCACTTGTATGGTACTTATAGTTTTTAAGTAGGCTTTGGTAGGTACCCTACCACGATGCCAAAAATTGCAGTAAATGCCCTCATCATCATTATCCTCTACCATCATCCCCATCTGTTCCAAATGACTCATGTGCCATTCTCATGCTCATCACTCTTGGCACTGTACACTACATCACCTGCAGTGAGTCCCCATCACCCGCTGAACATCTCTTCCAATCACCCCACTAGCATCTGCCTCTTGCTTTCCATCCCAAGTGACTGTCTCCTGGTGGCACAACAATCATGATGCCAAAGTGGTCTTATTTCTGAGTGGAGCATGTCCAGAAAATCCTTCTATCCCTAACAATATAGCATTTCCCAAGCAACCTGAATGGGTAAAGTTGCCATGGCTATGGTCAACATGTCACTTTCTGTAATACCACCACCTCCTCAACATCCCAAACTGGCTCTGCCACCACTACTGCCATTCCCATTTTCCCCTCCCACACATTTAATGGCTTTCCTTAGGACCTGTAGCAAACTATGACAATGCACCCTTGGTATCCTCATTTTCCTACAAACCAATGGTGAACACTATACATGCCTTCCAACATTGCAATCAAAAACCATCTAACAGCCTTTCTTCTTGGTAAGGTAACCAATCTGTTGAAACCAGCTTCATGCAATTGTTTTTCAAGGCCCTTGACTTGTCATGTGGAAAACACTGTCTCATTTACATCCTCAGAAATCTGGTTACATTGGGACACAATACATTGTTGTTTCTATGGAGAATGATTTCCCCCACCACCTTCTTTTGGAAGGACATGCAAGAGGCACTACATGTTGTTACCATGGAACCATGTTAGAAATCAAAATGAAGGCATGAAAGAAGTTAAAATAAATGAGCTTGGTGCTCAAGCTGGATTACACATCCAATCCAAATGCTTAATGCTTTCCCCTGCAACATTGACACCTTTTCTGAAATCTCTTGGCTATTCTAGAACTGAAGGTAATAAAAGGCACCTGCTCCAAAATTGTTTTTTAGTGAAGGGACAATGATAATGTCATGTATACCATCATTGATGTTCCAGATCCTACCAACTGAAACCAGCGGTTCAATGCATATCAGGTTGTGATTATGGTGAGACATTCAAAATGAAGCCAGACTATTGTAAGTCTATAATGGATCCATTGGGAATGATGTCCCATCCTATTTTTGTGCATGCTCTGCATGAATGGTGCTGATAATCTCAATCAGAACAAGTTCACTGTTTGATCAGTGATGAGGAAGACAATTGAAGATGTAGCAACAGAAGGGAGTAACAATCAATAATCTTTACCTTGATATAGAGAATGAGGTTTACATGGGAATGACACACTTATTTATGTTGATCAAGGGTGACAGGGAGTAACAGTGTTGGATTTTGGGTGTGAACGAGTCAAATTATTTGGAGTTGTATGATGCCAATCGATGTAAGGTATGTTTTTGATGACGTGAATTATTAGTATCAATGATCTAGCATGATACATGCTGTGACTTAATATATATTGTCATATCAGGATACTACCAAACAATGATAGTTTAATACACAATGCAGGTCCAAACACACAATCATACGCACAGTGACCCTTCATATTCACAGCCTTTTTGCTGGCATATCCATCAACCTTGGCAATGTCACTTGCTACACAGGCATATCTGGACAAATTGACACAACAGACCATTCCATAATCTCACAAACCAATGCCACATTGATAGATGCTGACTTCAACTTGACTTCATGCTGACACCCAAACAAAAAATATTTGTGATATAATCTCATATGTGTTCAAGAAAATTGTTCTCTGTGCAGCCCTTGAAAATCCTTTGTATTCACAAAAAACATTTGACATCCTATGCATTTTTTTATTTCCTTGCTGTGTTGGCCATCAATTGTCTGGCTGTGTATTAGTGATCCGTGGATTTTGACCATGTTTTCATTATTGCATTTGACCAATTTAATTCTATAACACTAAATGACACATTCATCATCTTATTTTTGTAACAGAATGATGGTAAATGTTTCATTTCCAATGAGAAAAGGATGTTTTGGTTCAATCCAGTGGCTTTTGTCATAATTTTTGGGCATAACAAATATACCTACTATGTTTCAAGACATGAATATTGCATCCATGTAGACAATTGAAAACAAAAAGGTCTATCAAAATTTGGAAAGCAAGAAAGAAAAAATCCAGAAATAGAAAAGAAACATTGTACTAGAATGATAAGACACTAACAAACTGACTCTTCTGCTGCTCTGTTGTAACTCACTTGCTCTGCACATACTTTATGATAGTACCGCAGTGAATAATTACACAAACCTAGGGAGTTTCTTCTCTGCAGATACTGCTGTTTCTGTATAGTTGACAATACATAATACACTGTACACAATGGTACTTGAGTAGATGAAATAGCATTTGTGACCCCTAAGAGTGATTCATTTCATTATAGTAAGTTTACACTAGAGATAATATGCTATAAACTGTGCCCTGACCAAACTCACAATGTTTAGAAAAAAACATCATGCCATCATCATATGTTGTGAGAGACACACAACATGACTTATGTCACGAGCTACGATATGCTTCTCAACTTGATGAAAGATCTCAAGTGAAATCTTTCTCATCTTCAAATGAATCTTTGACACTGCAACATCATTCACGAATTGTTTTATGATGAAAATGGACTGTCAAGGATTTGAAATGATGCTCCATTAAGATTGCTGGATTAAATAGATATTTTAGCATATTTGATACATGTTCAAATTGTGCTGGCTGGGGCATGAGTAGGTAGACTATCTTACCAATGGAAAAGTGATGTTTGGACTTAAGTCTACTATGTAACATTACTTCACTGATGCGCTTTTTGGAAGAATTTTACATGCACACATGAGTTATCTCTGAGTGTGCATCAAGTGTGGACATGTGAATTGCTAAACTGCTTTTGTCTCCACTTTAGTGAAATAAATGTGGTGAGCTATATTCTAACATTTTTTAAAGCACACAGTTCTGTATAATCAGGCAGAATCACCGAAATGGTGTTGAAATATCTATTATGGCCATGACTTCTCATCATTTCAAGGTTCTGTCAAGCTGGAATTGAGGCACTGTTTTTTTAAGGGGGTTGCAGTTGTAATATCATAATAGTGCTAGATGCTTATTGTAATGTTACTATAACAGTTCAATGTTGAGTAAACTAACTAACAGAATATCTCACATTTACTGTGTCTACTGCTATCTATGTATCATATACTAATTGCATGTTTCACACAAGGTATAATATTATCAAAGAAAAGAAGGCAATCAGGTATGCAACACACATAAGACAATACATCTTAGAGACCACCTCTTGTACATACTGTAAGGAAACTTCACGAGAATTTTACCAATTTGAGAGAGGGAGCTCCCTGGCTCCTGAAGCAGAATTTCAATATCATTGATATTAGTTGAGTTAAATTTGGCAACAAGGTCATTTTTATCATAATTTCCTCCCTTCTACTCCAAGTTTCTCCATCTAAGTACTTACCAACCCCTTGGAAAAATCAGCATGGCCCTAAATGAGTCAATTTTACATAATTTGTATTGCCTGCAGGCTTTCTCATGGGATTCACAATTTTTTAATCTTTTGGCATGATTCCATCCCCACTCACATGAGAGATATTTGAGTTATGAATGCATCATACTTAGATTTGAATGTAGTACGCATTGCACTTGATGTTGTTGAGTATTTTCATATGCAAATGGGTGGATCTCAACATTTGAATTCCTCCTAGTGTCCTTTCTTTTCATTTAGAATTTATTTAGGTTAGGGGGGGAGTTTCAATAAGTTTTCTAAAAAATCAAAAACCCGATGCCTCTAAAGTTGATGCCTCTAAATCACCTCCAAAAAATATATATCCACTGTTATATCTGCGTTCTGCCAAAATCTCAATGAACTTTACACACTTAACGCTAGCAAAATAGAACTCCACTCTTCGCTGCACAATATCACTAGCAACTCTTAATCAAAAAACTTCAACAATTCTCCAAATCATCCCACAATAGTGTTACTCTTTTACAAACTATGGCATTCACACTTGCACTTCAGCAAGCGGTACTTCTCATTGTCTCTATAGAGTGTCAGAACTCCATTCACAACAAGAATAATCTCATCTTTTAAGCAATCTTGGCTCCACGATGGTCTCCTGGCAGCACATATTTGACCATGCGCATTCAGGTGCAATTTTGCTGGTGATTGGAGATACTCGTCCAGTTATAATGATGTTGAGTAAGCTTTTATCCCAATGAACAAGTGGGCAACTTCTACCAAACATTCTTGTTCTACTGGGCTGTGTTCCAAAATGTCCTCATCGACTCACGGACTCCCGATACTCCCGTGACCATTGAGAGCTTTGTTGGGAGCGGACGAAATGCTATCTCTATAGAGTATCGTACTCTCGAGTATGGCGTCATTGCTGTAGAAAAGAAATAATGAAAGGTACAACACAATAGACTTACAAGCAGCTAACAACCACAACAGTACCATACACCACACTGTATCAGCCTCATCTCGCTTCTCGCCTCATCACGAGGGTTAAGACCCATCACGAACGAAAAGCTCAAGTAATCAAGATCACATTGTTCGCCCTTCACAGCAAGAGTTCGCGATGACGTTTCTCCACCTCCTCCGGCCCATCATGCCCCTCCTCCCAGAGGTTTCAAAGCCAACCTACCGCCTCACTCGCGATGACAAGTTCATGTGGACCGCCGCGGCTCTCGTGGTGTACATGGTTTGTTCCAACATGCCGCTTTTTGGAGTCCAACGCGCCAAGTCTTCCGATCCTTTTTATTGGATGCGTGTAATCTTGGCATCGAATCGTGGGACGTTGATGGAATTGGGGGTGAGTCCGTTGGTGACCACAGGGATGGTGCTTCAGCTGTTGGCGGGGTCGAAAGTCATTGAGTTCAACCCCGATGATAAGGAGGATAGAGTTCTTTTTACGGGGGCACAAAAGGCCGTGGGTCTCCTCGTGACGCTCGCTATGGCGATTGCATATGTCATGAGTGGTATGTATGGTGATGTCTCAGCGATTGGAATAGGAAATGGAATACTTATTGTGGCACAACTATTCATGTCGGGTCTCGTGCTGCTATTGCTAGACGAGCTATTACAAAAAGGCTATGGCTATGGATCGGGAATCAGCCTTTTTATTGCAGCTCATATCAGCGAGACTATCTTGTGGAAGGCATTTAGCCCCACAACTATAAACATCGGGAATGGCACAGAGTTTGAAGGAGCAGTTTTGGCCTTCATCCATCTCATCATTGTTCGACCAAACAAAATCCTGGCGATTCGTGAGGGGCTGTATCGTCAGCATCTACCAAATATGACCAACTTGTTGAGCACGTGTCTCGTGTTTGCTCTCTGCATCTACATGCAAGGATGGCGCGTGTATCTTAACGTCAAACTTGGCAAAGCTCGCGGGGCGGAGCAGAAGTATCCAATCAAATTGTTTTACACTTCCAACATGCCCATAATCCTCCAAACGGCGTTTGTGTCCAATCTCTACTTCATTTCTCAGGTATTGTACAAGAAAGCCCCAACATCTATTTTGTCAAAGATCGTTGGGCAATGGGAAGCTGCGCCACCTGCGATTGCCTCGTCAACTCATTTGGTTCCTGTATCTGGCTTGGCTTATTATGTTTCTCCACCCACGACTCTTTCGGCCATGTTTCGTGACCCTTTTCACGCCATTTTCTATCTTATGTTTACTTTAACTGCATGTGCAATTTTCGGAAAAATGTGGACGGAAGTGAGTGGGACCAGTGTGAGGGATGTTGCACGCAAAATGCGAGAGCAGCAAATTGTCATGAAGGGCCACCGTGATACAGCAACTGTGAAAGTGTTGGCACGCTACATTCCAATTGCTGCTGCCTTGGGTGGTATTTGCATAGGATTGTTGACTGTATTGGCGGATTATATGGGTTCGATCGGATCTGGGACAGGTATTTTGCTCACGGTAACTATTATTTATGAGTTTTATGAAGCGTTCATGCAAGAGAATCAAGATGCTTTGAAAGCACTTGGTTATAAAATTGGTTAGAGTGATTTTTGCAAGTGACACTGTTTTGGATTGTCGTTATACTCTATTGCATTATTAGTAAATGCCAATCTTAACTTAGTTGTTGACTGTAACATCTATGGGCTGTATATTATGTTGATGACCACTTCGATAACATAGAGTAATGTGGGAGTGAAAAAGACGATAGCCTGGGTTTGTGTGCTCACAAGGCATGGATATGGTGTTTTCTCGCCTATATGTTGAGGTTTTAAGAGAAGTCAAGGTGTGTGCAAAGCAACGTATTTTTTATTACCACATGATACAAGAATACCATTTAAGGGCATTTTTTCTTATTACATAGGTGCATAACAGGAATAGGTGACGTCACTATTCCTGATATTTTTACTTTTTTCAGCGAACTTTCTGTGACATCACGAGCGATAGTCATATATAACACTTATTTTTGAGCATCTCATATCTATTCCCGCGTTTATTTTTCAACATGAAAAAATCATGCAGCTATTCCTGTTATGATAACTGG
>JALLPC010000488.1:0-12947 GCA_036940045.1 Stephanocyclus meneghinianus | reverse complement strand
CCCTCCTTTGCATGTTGATGCGCACCTAGAAAATAGCCTACCTAGAACATGCTAAAATAAACAGCAGCAAATGGCAGCACTCAGTTTGAGAAAGTTCGTTCTTCATGGCAAATATGTGATGTATCAACATGGGCTGCCGAGCAAGTGCGAACTTAAATCATGTATGTGTAGAAGAAAAGTAGGTCTTCATGATTTGGATACGAACACTAGATCCACAAAATACCAATCCACACAAAAACCAAATCTAAGGTCATACAACTCACTCAACAGTATACAACGAAGTATTTCAATCTAACTTTTTCAACGGATCAGCTACATCAAGAATGACATGATACTTTACTATTTATGCTGTGTCAACAACCTCAGTTTGAAGTCCCTTGACTTTGGCCACTTTAACAAGTTGAACATATGTGTAGAGCTTTTCCTCTGCATCCTCGTCCTCGTTTCTCTTCCTGCTCAACCTCACTCGGATACGTTTTGGGGGGTTCCTCACGCCTTGGCTCCAGACAAACTTGTTAACCTCAACATCAAGTCGGACATCCTTTGTCCCCATGGCCTTTTGTGCGAATTCCTTAATCTTCTTGACGGCGCGAGGTGTCTTCGCTTTAAACGTAGTTTTGTGGGTGTGTTTGGCCAGGTGAATAGTGTAATCCCTGCTCACGAGGTCGGGTTTAGCTTTACGTTCACGGGCCATTTTTACAAAAGAATGGGATATTACTGGCAGATAGACAGAAGGGAGAGAGGAATAAAGATGAATATGATCAAGCGAAACTGTTGACTGATTGACTGACGAAGACAAGTAACTACAAGACATCAATTCCAACAACCTGGACAACATTCATACAAGCGTTGTAAAAAGGCAACGATTACCACTTGGACACGATGTCACTGGATTTAGGCGCTCGGAAACCACCATTTTAGCGCGATGTACTGTTAGGTTGCACTCAAGAGCTTCAATTACAACGCCGCGCATATAACAACACCGTTGTAAAGACAAGCCAAATCTGCCGACATACACAGCATTCATTGTCATCTGCTAGCTTAATCCATGCTATCAAAATCGCTTGCCTTCTTCTCAAAATGGCATTTCGTGTGCAGATTCTTGTCTTGACAATCCTGTTCGGATGTCGGACTCACCTAAGAACAAGTTGAAAGAGGTTTATTGACTTGACCTACCGGGGCAACATGGCATGTGGCTAGGGGAGATTGGAGGAGCAACCTTTTAGAGTTACCTCTTACTACAGCGTTCATTTGACGTAGCAGGTCACGTAGGAATCGTTATTCAATGTGTATTTATGTTTCTTTGTGGGATGATTCAAGGACAGAGTTAATTTTGTATTATTTTTAAACGAAGGAATTACGAGATATTATTCTTTTGAACGGTTGAACAGTGTATCGTATTATTACGTTCCTTTGGCTGTTCAAATCACCGACCAGGACTGAAAAGTTTGAGTTAGAAATATTATTCTAAATATATATCATTACAACTTCAAGCATCAGATATATTTGGCATAACATATAATGATATTTGTTGAAGTTTTTATTTTGTTGGTCTTTAAACGAATTTCGTTCTAATAAACATAAAACTTGTACCGCTCTATGGTATGGTATCCATTCACACCACCTAAAATGTTTTACTGTTGGTCTTGTTTTCAGTAGAAACACCACATGCACACAACCAGCGCACAACCACAACACACTCTCCACTCCCCTTCGCTTTTCGCTTTTTAAAGATGACCATGACAATGGAAGCCACCGAAGCTAATGTTGTTCCCCAATCAATTGAATCCAAGATCGAACAATCAAAAATGGAACCCGAATATGAATCAGAGCCAATTCAATCGGATAGCGACGGTCTTTCAACGGAGCCGGAGTCTCCAGCAGACAATGATAACGATGGTTTAGGTGATCGTGACGAGAACGAAATACCTGGGGGCGACTCCAATGCTGATTTACACGCCTTGCTAGCCTACTCAAAATCTAGATTAGAGAAACTGGCAGCTCACCAAGCCCCCGCTCTGCCAATGAGAGGCGACGAGCCAGCAGAAGTTACGGACGATGATGAAGTAGAGGAACCACGCGAAAGAACGGATTGTGACACAGCTGCCGATCACACTGCGATTCGCCCAGCCGATTTTGCAGACGAGCAGCTTGAAATCGCCAAAGCTAAGGTTAAGGAGGCAGAGGCCAAGGCTGCGGCGGATGATGAGGAGATGGAAGCTCTGCGAATCGCTGAGGCGAAGCTGCGCAGTGCACAAGCTCAAGCCGAAGCAGATGCCAGAATCGCAGATGCCGAATCTAGAGCAGATCCTGCTCATCTCCTTCAACTTGCTGAACATAAGGTTAAGGAGGCAGAGAAAATGGCTCGAAAAGACGAAGAGGAAACTGGCATCACTATACTTAAACCAACTATCTCTACCTCAAAGAGAAGTGAGGCAAACTCAGAGCTTTGGGCACTGCTGAATTATTCTAAAGTACGACTCGAGACTGGCGCTACTCCTCAGTTGGGGAAGAAGGCGAACTCTACACGGGGGGATGATGCTTCGGTGTCATCTAAAGGCACCAAGATTTCGGTGTCCTCAAAAGCTTCCAAGAGATCAAGTACATCGGGATCTAAAGCTCCTGTTTCAGTTGTTGGGGCTTCAAATAACAGTGTTCAAAATGAGGAGGAGTGTCTTGAAAAAATAGAAGGAGAACAGGCGCCGTTTCCTGACGTAACTGGGGATGATGCATCAGTTGAAGGATCAGTGTCTGGAGATGACGATCAAGAATCTATTCGCAATGAAAGCGACAAAGAAGACGACTCAGACAGTGAAGAAGAATCAGAGGAGGAGGAGGCGCTTCCAAGCTTTCTCAAAGACGATGATGACGAAGATTTCGACCCTGCCGAAGCGAAACGATTGTATGAAGAGGCCAAGTTCAAAGCAGCATCCATTCTCTCTGTCGCAGATGAAAAGTTGACTGACGTGCAAATGCTTCAGGCAATGGCCATTGCTGAAGAAGCAGCAAAGAATGGGGATGAGAAATTTTCGACAAAACGGTCTTTGTTCAGGTTAAACGAAGCCAAGTTGGAAGATCTCAAGTCATTTCTTGATTTCGGTGGAATCAACAAAGGTGAAGCCGCAGAAGAAAACACAACAGAACCAAAGAGGGAGAGAGAACAAGTTGGGTGGGGAATCGGCAGAGGCAGATTTATCAAAAAGTTAGGCGCCGCGTTTCAAGATCTCAAAGAAAGATGTGATGAAATCGACGAACGGAAGCAGCAGGAGCGGAAGGGGAGGCCATCAAATACTCAAATGATTAATGCTGCGTTTGATGACTTGAAAAAACAGATTGATGAGTATGAAAAGATTGTCAAAAGCAAGAAATGATTCACACCTGATGTTATGTCAGGTCCCAGTTGAAAGGTCACAATTCATCCAAAGTAGTGGAGTATACTGTGGTAAAGCCGATGCAAATGTAAATGCAGTTGAGATAGTCATCAAGAAATTTTAATCCAATGATTCCTTTCACAGCTGAGTAGTACGATTGATCAGATCTCAATAGTTATCGCTATTTTGATGGAATGTAGTTAACTATTGATTCATTCAATGCAAACGGTCTATCCCATACCTCGGGAGGTACACAAGCCATTGCTTTCTTCAAAATGTATCCTGCTCCACAATTCCTCACAGTCATGTCTCGGCTTAGCCTATGCAGTTCCCGACGAAATTGCGAGTTTCCACGTTGGCCAAAGAGGATGCCCAGCGTTGGCTGAATGGCGCTATCGATGATGCCTGATACTATCTTTGCTCCTTGGTTTTTAAGAAAGTGCCTTTTTCGTCTTCTGCCGTGTTTTTGATCTGCAAGGTGACTGCAATTGAAATTGTTGTTTGTAAATTCTGTCTGAGACTTTTCAATTGTTGGTTCCTGATCAATGATCGCTGTCGCTTCCGAAGAGAACTCTCGACATACATCACAATGGGGACTGTTATGGTTTATTTTTTGCTGCATATCCATCACCATTCTTGACGAAATGATGTTATCATCATCACAACACCTTCGGGGATACACTTTCTCAATAAACAGAATGTATTTTTCCAAAAGCTCGCGACGATTTTTGCATGGATTTGACGCTTCGCCATAAAAATATCTGTCGACGTCTGCGAGCGCTGATGGATTGTCTCTGGCTAACCTTCCCACCATCACTCCACGTAAATTTGACAGGTTTATCGGAGGAGGGGCAATACATGATCCGTAAGGCATGTTACAGTTTTTGCAAGGAACAGAATGTTTTTCGTGGAAAGACGTCGCATTTTCTTTATCACTCCAAACAACGCTAATCTCTGGAGATTGGCCAAAGGCAATATTTCTCGCGTGTTCAAGATTCATTATACCACTTGTATAAATAAGGACACGTCGACGTAAGCATAGGACACTTCCTAAGCAAACGATTGAAAGCGCACTTACCCATTCAACCAAAAGTCACATTGTGGAAAGTGTTCCATGAGACGGTATACCCAGGGATAATTCAATGGAGGTACAGTACGATTTTGAGCTGGACTCATTAACCCCTGTGTGTAGACCTTTCGCGCATGTATGACAAACCGCCTGCATCCCGCATGAACCAGACATTGTATAAAATCAGAAAGATGCTCAAAACTATCAAAATCATCAACGCCAATTCGAGTTTTAACGGACACATGAATCGGCTTCTGCTCTCGAGATCCGGATGCGTCAACCATTGAACGAACGACTTGAGCGGCAGTATCATGATCTCTCATCAACGCCGCGCCGAATTCTCTTCCTGCCACACGGTCTGATGGACATTCTGCATTTAAATCGATACGATCGTACCCGCACGATTTGGCTACTCTCGTGGCAAAGGCAGCTTGCCAGGGATCATTCGTTCCAATCTGACAAACGATAGGATGGGGATCCACAAACTCGTCCGCCGTCAACGTGGGTACAACGGTGGGATCGTGGCCGATGCAATTGTAATAATCGCGTTCATCGAACCATCCACAGTGACGAATCAATTCCAAGTCCAACTGAATATCTTCATCTTCCACCGAATTATGCATGCTTCTGTGCACTAACGTCTCGGCAACTACCATTTCTGTCCACAGAATTGCGCGTTTTGTCAATAGTCGCATGAAGTAGCGGAATTCGATTGTTGAGACATCTAGCATGGGTGCAATGTGGAACTCTTTTTGTCCGTGCTTCATACTGTACAAAAAAAAATTGTTTAATCGTTATGAAAATGCTGGATGAGATACCTTAGGGTTCATTAACAATACTATGGCGCCCCGGCGGAAGGATGCTAGCTTTCTAGAGGCATGATTTGGTAATGAGTTCTATTGTGCACAGAAATGAGGAGGACGAAGTCGAGGCCTACGATGCACGATGCACGAGGCAGGAGGCAGCGGAAGCGCGAGTTGTATGCATGTGCCACAAGAGGAGACGACAACCATCGTCTCTGCTGGTGTATGGCTGTGAGATGGCTGGGTATGGAATGGTGGCATGGTTAAAACGAGAATGATGTTGTGCAATAAAAGTGTTTCCCGCAAGTACCATAATGAAAGATTCTATTTTCGAGAAAACACCGCGGTGTGGTAGGTACAATATCGTCAAGTGTAGAGTACATGCAGTATCGTACGGTATGGTGCATACAGGAGTCCTGGACAGGTCCAGTCCACTTCACAACCAACATCAACCACACGTCACACATGGCTGATCACAAGCACTGTGTCTGTGAAACATTTCATTTTCTGCCAACAAATCATGTGTTCTTAAATCGCAACAACATGTCTACGTCATCTCCAAGTCTGTCGAATCTCCCGCGACATACTCTGTCCATTCTGTTGTCCTACCTGCAACAGCATTCCCCGGAAAACAATCAACATTTCAACAGTCTCAAAAGTCCCCACAACAGAGATGCAATCTCTCTCCTCATCACCAATAAACGCTTCACTTTTGCGATATTGCCGCTTTTTCGACTTCCCAAGCATTTATGTAAAATTCATCAGATCCAAACTCAACGTGATAAGGGGTCACATGCCAACGGTACCAAAACAACTGTGGTGATGCTGGAGAAATATAGATTCATGACATTACCGATTCAGGATCCAAGAACTTTATTGGATAGGTTGAATACACGGAGATTGAGAAGGAGGATTTTCTGGAAAAAGCGCATCCAGAAACAGCGAGAAGGGGGAAATTACACAAATGCTAACTCTGACAACTCTATAGTTACGAAACCTCGGATGTGCTACCAGCTTGGCAGGACAGTGGATGAACTGGCGCTGGAAGAATGGCTAATGTTACAAATTCATCACCGAGACGCTACTAATGACGACAAAGACAATCAGAATGAATTCGAGGTATGGCCCTCACACTTGGAACTTCTTCGATTTACTAATGATTCATACTTTCGGGACACTGTTGATCCAAGAGACAACGACACCTCACTTTGTGGACCAACACAATGTGTTGTTGACAAGAAAATCAAGCTCAATCGGTTTCGATTTCCTAGCAGAATACCAGAAGATTGCAACACAAAAGATCTCAGCACAACCAATAATTGGCTACCACAGGACAATATGTTTGGACATGCTATAACGTTACTGTCTTCATACCCGCGAAGTGGAAATACGCTGATGAGGACGTTATTGGAAAGAATCACATCAACTGTTACTGGGTCGGATACCAGACCAGATAGGTCCCTTTCGATCAGTGAGTTTGTCTTCAATATGCTTGATGAATTAGGTTTGGGATTTTCGTGACTAACTGAGTGCCCTCTGCTGATGTTTATGAATCAATCGTCTAAACTTGGTCGCCCTATTTTTCAGAGTTAGCGCAAGAACATGACCTTGTTGGAGAAGGTCTTGTTGGAAATAATTTCAGCCCGAATGACTCGCACCCATCATCCAACAAAAACTCACTGCCCGGTAAACGAAAGGTCTATCAAACTTACTATGATCCAATGGTAAATGTTGTCAAAACACATTTCCCTGAGCGAAAAGGATGGAAGCAAGTGACAGCGAACCGTGTGATTCTACTTGTGCGCAATCCTTATGATGCTATTGACTCTTATTGGAACTTGTGTTGCACAAATACTCACACTAGCTCTCTAGAGGAATCGGTATACGAAAAATACGCCGAAAAGTTTGAAAGTATGGCACGACATGAAATAAAAATATGGTGCGAGTTTCATTACTATTGGTTCGATATTTGCACAAGAGATGGCATTCCATTGTTGATTGTGAGATATGAAGACTTGATTTTAAATACTGAAGCAGAGATTCACAGAGTGTTGAACTTTTTGAATGAAAGTAAAGACAGCAAATTGAATGCCTTCTGGAACTGGAGAATAATGCATGCGCTTGGAAAATCTATTGAAAAGCAGCGGCCGTCATCCAACATCGGTGACGAAGCTGATGGTGGTTCAACATGCACTGCATCACTAGGATCATACCGTCCTCGCAGTTCAAATGGAGGACTTGATAGTATCGGCAAATCTTTGCGGAAGAATCGATACACCGAGAGTGTTTTATGTCACATGCACGATGTCGCAGCATCTTTAGAGCTAGAAAGGAAATGGACGAAAAAGAACATGCAACAGCAGCAAACCCACATGACTTTATTGCAAAGATTTGGTTACGACATTCCAAACCAAGGGTTTCCTTCCAATTTTCGAGATACAGTGATGAACACGATTGCTGACCTCACCTCCTCGGGCGACAACGGACAGAAAGCTGGGTCGATACAGATAAATACATCTCCCGAGATCCGGAGCAGTGATGACCCATTTGGAAGAGCAATGACGACCTGGAGACGGGGGGAGACGAAGGGAGATAGAGAACCTTTTCCAACTGTACCCAGATAGTAAGCATAACAATTATGAGACAGTTCATGCAAATAAGCAATTGGCACAATATATGTACAAATTAACAAGTTGATTATATTCAGATTCTTCGTGACTTCCTTTAAAGATAGTGTAAAACGTCCTGCGAACATAGGTCTCTGTTGCTGTTAATGCGTTTGGTGGAAGTTTTTCCTCCACTTGGGCTGTTCATTCCATCAACTCGCTACAAGGTATTGTCCCATTTCCGCCTGTTTTACAGGGAAAGCAAAACGCATCACAATGACTTGTAAGTGAGGAATATAAACAATGCAAAATAAAAAAACAATTACTGACCCGTCAAAGAGCAAACTTGCCCTGTTGGGTCATCATCTTCTCCTGATGTCAGGCGTTTCATTGCACCAGAAAGCTGAAACTTGGCCGCTCGTCGTTTCGCTAGCTCTGCTATGAGCTGTTCTTCCGTCGCCAAATGAAGTGACAAAGAAGTCTCTCGTGACGACGGTTGAGCCTCGTTCTTTCTTGACACAGTATTAGACCCACCAGTTTCCGTCAAATGCCCACTGCTTGTATCAGCGTCACTTGCTGGTTTTCTACCTTTGCTGGGTAACTTGACACTCTTGGATATCGTTTCTTCCAAATAGGATCTCATAATAGCCGTCGAATCATCATGCATAATCGGGATAAGAGCTCTGCGAATGTGATCATACAAATTTGGATACAGTGTCTCCTCTCGCGAAAGCAACTTCTTGACACGGGCTCTCTCCTTTGGTTCTTCGAAGCACGCTGGACAGTTTTCATTGATAACTGAAATAATTAACGATCACGGCAGCAAAAATGAGTCAGGTGGACGAAAACACAGGGAAAGTAAAGCAGTCAAACAAGTTGTATTATAGAAGTAACTGACCTGGTAGGTTGGCTGACTTCGCAAACTCAGTCATGAGACTTTCACGACAGTACACCAAAGGTCTTATAACAGATACATCTCCCGCATTGATTCTATAGTTTGCCTTCATTGTGCGAATAAACCCATTATGCATCACGCTCATTAAAAAAGACTCAGCACAATCGTCAAGGTGTTGGGCTGTGTTGAACAAGAGAATAATGACTGTATGTGAGGATGACACATAGCTTCGTTCTTGTTGATTTCGGTTTAGGTCTTCGCAATTACTCACCCAAAACTAGTTTGTTACAATTATTCTTCCTTGCGCACGTATAGAGATTTCCACGTTTCATTCTAGCGCAAAATGCACACAACGATGATACAGTCTTCCCATCTTTACCACTGGAGCTCGCACGGGAAACGACTGAAAAATCACAACAGTAGATTTCAGCCACTATATATTGGGAAATGTCACTTTCAAAGATAACTAAACTCACTGTCATCCCTGATGTAATGATATTTTAACCCGAGACTTTCTACGTAGGGTATCAGCGGCGAAGGGTCGAAAGATGGAGTCATAGGGTCTATTGTGCAAACCTGTATAGGTGTGATTTGATCAATTATAACTGAAATCAGAGAAGGGACGAAAATGTCTATCGGAGCAGCTTCTACTAACCTCAATGTCAAACTTGATGGGAAGCTTTCTTTGAAACTCCAAAAGACAATGAAGTAGACTTAACGAGTCCTTCCCTCCCGACAGACCAAGTAGTAGACGATCGCCCTCTTGGATCATATCCCATTGAATCATTGCCTGGTCATGTCAAGGAGCAAACGCTTAGGGTCTGAACTCAAGGGATAAATTAGTCAACCTCAAAAAGCGCAACATACCTGTGTAATGAACCTCATCATTTTGGGTGGTGGCTTGATTTGTTTATTCTTTTTGTTTTGCTTACATGTTATGCCATTCGATGAAGCATGAGGCATAGAACTATCAGGGAAATCTGATTTCTTCTCATTCCCTGTCGCATTGTCCTGTTCTGTAGGATCAATTATGTGCGGTGCAGAGCACTGTCCCCACTGAGAATTCTTGCGAGAGGGCTTCTTCTTTTCTCGTTTTTCGGCAGCGGAAGTAAGAGAGGTTAGAGTAGGTCCAGGTTCCTGAAATACAGGGTTAATTTTCATAGAATTAATTCCATTGCAAGAAGGCGTTTCTTCGCACTCCATGCTTTCAACTTCTGCAACTTCTTTCATTGCTGATAAATCACGTTTTCTGCCATTTGCTGATTGAAGAGGCAAGTCTCCTTCATAATGTTTGATAAAGTCGACAATTGGAATCCATTCATCTATGTCATGATGAAAAATGAGACACTCGCTGCTAAGCTCGCCATCATCAAAGCCAGATTTGATTTCTTCATACGATGCTTCCCCCATGTGATCTCCGTCCTGAAATGACAGAAGACTTGGCAAAGACGATTGCAACGCGGAAGACTGCCTATGCTCCTGCTGCTGCTGCATATCGCTAGACGATGTCTCAGGCATCAATTCCATTTCACCGCTCTCTTCGTCATCAACGTGTTCGCGAAGCACACCACCCAACAGAGCATCTTTGTCCATTGTAAACGGAAGTTCCTCTGATCCCTCTCTTAGGGCATCAACACACTCTTGCTGATAGACATACCAACGCAACTCGTCCAATGTATCGTCAATTCCACCTACTCCAGAATCCTTTCCGCTTCCTAACATGCCATCTGCCAAATTCATCTTTTCCACTTCGGACAGGAAACGAGTATCATTTTTGGCCGCTTCTAACAGTGCATCAGCATTTCGCATTGCTAGATCGAGTCTGGCTTGACTAGCCTCGATGTCGTCAATACCGTGAGTTGAATTGCTTACAGTAGTGGTGTGTTTGGGAGATAGAATATCGTAATGACTCAACCATCGTCGTTCGGATCCAAGAGGCTTTCCACGACGGCTCCAATGACGCCACTAGATATATCCGCGATGCAAAAACATGATGAGTTCAATTGCAAATTTAAGTCAGACTTGAAACGTAAAACAACAAACCCACCTCGCCAGTTCGATGATCACACGTATATTGTGGAAGCAACGCCCATGCATTCTTTGCCGTCCAAATCAATGCTTGAATAACATAATCTACCTCTTCTTCTCTCAAGCCCTTAAAAGGCAAGCTAAGTCTAGTGTATCCTGGCCTCAAGAGTTCACAGGGACGATCTGATCTCAGTAACGCCTGTTCGATTTTGCGATTTGCATTGTTTGGAACTTCCACAAGGAATTCTTCATTGGTACTTTCGTTTTCCCTTGTAACGGTTTTGGTCAAACCAAGCAAACGTTGACTGTAAGGGCCGGCGCATTGGCATCCTCCCCGAGATTGTATCCCGAAAACGTCATTGAGGATGGCACAAACGTAATTGTAATGTAAGAATCTTCTGCCGCATCGAATCAAAAACGAGAATATGGGTAGATGACGACCCACGCAGCTGGGATTGCTTGCGGATTGTGACGTCGGGGGATCATCGCATCCAAGCATGATCAGATTCGGTGCCTTCTTCTTTAAAATTTTCACGACTCTGTCATGAGTCCAGCATTCGTATTCCAATAATGTTTTTGGCACGTGGTTCGATGCTGCAGGGGTCACGGCATTGTTCTCTTGACACTGGGCCGATTCCACAATCCGTTCGTATTCGCTAGCGACTCTTCTCCCCGCCAACATTGCCAAACCTGCTCGTTGAATTCCGATTCCATCAGGAGTTCCACCCTGGAAATGATGTATAATAGTAATATCAAACAGCAACCCAGGATCATTAGAAAATTCATAAATTCAGTATCACTTGAATGATTCCAAGACATGATGGATGATTCATCGATCGACGTATGAAATAACAAACTAAGTAGCAAGTCATTCTCACCTCATACCTCTCAATTCTATTCGACAAGAATCGATGACTCTCATTTGTCACATAAAACACCGTCCCCCCACCACTTATGTTTGGTGGATTCGTTTGACTGAGTAATCTCTTCTTGACGATCAATACCCCTGGTGTGGATGTGCCACCATAACATTTATGTGGTGAGAAGTACATGGCGTCCTTGGATGGGTTATCTCCGTTCTCACTTCCATCGATAGCAGCAGCTGTGACAACCGTTGGATTCATGTTCATTTTCAAATAGGGAGCAGCGGAGGCATAATCAAAAAACGCCAAACAATGATACCTATGCAACAAAATCGCAATGGCATCAACATCGGCAATAAGACCAGTGACATTACTGACGGCCGAGAACGCCCCCATTCTCAATCTTCCCGACCCGACTCCATAAGTTTTGGACTGCAACATTCGTTCCAACGCCCGCAAATCCACCTCGCCCCGCGCACTCTGCGGCACGTTGACCACCTCGCACCCCGCCTCCCTCCACGGTATCAAATTCGAATGGTGTTCGTGCGGTCCGACGAAAACGATGGGCCTCTTTTCGTGCCGACTCTGTAAATTGAGCGCATCGATGAGAATGGAAACGGCGCCCGTGACCCCGTTGCCACCGAATAGGACGCAGTCCAGCGCCGCTTTTCCGGAGACGCGCGCTCCGGCGGCCTCGGCGAGGATTTGTCGTGCCTCGGCTACGAATGCGGTGGATTGGCTGGCTGTGTAGGTGGTGTTGGTGTGGGTGTTGGCGTGGCAGGGGAGGGACGTGGTGCGGAGATAGTTTTCGATGGAGGCGAGGGGGCGGTGGGACGCGGTGTGGTCGCAGTAGATTAGGGGGACGGGTGTACCGGTGTGTCGTTTCGGGGTGGAGGTGGGAAGTTGGAGTGGAGAGAGGAAGGTGGGGAAATGGAGAGGGTCGATGGAGGAGGTGGCATTGGGAGGAGGATCGATGATGACGTCTCGTGCCAGGAGGGAGCGAAGACGACGGATTTGGGAGTGGACGTCTTCGGTGGAGCTGGGGCCGTTGGTGGGCGGCGAGGCTGCGTCGCTCGATGGAATACAGGCCGTCCAAGCAACTTCGGCGAGGGAAGACCCGCATTCCACTTCACCGGGGTGGATTGCTTCGTTGGTGGCCATGGTACAATACCAAATCAAAATGCGAGTACGTTGGTTGATGGCCGGTGATGAGGGGTTGATATCACTTGATATGATGTCCTTATGATGTCGATGATGGCCGAGATCGGAGGCGGTACGATACCGTATATTACGGTGCGTTAGTCACCAGAAA
>JALLPC010000487.1:0-12951 GCA_036940045.1 Stephanocyclus meneghinianus | reverse complement strand
AGGAAGTTGCAGACGGATGGTATTGCTCTGGATTTTTGGAACAGAGGAAGAATCAACGGTTTCTAATGGCAATTGGAAGGTTCATCACCCTTTTATCACTGTTGAAAACAGTAAAAACTGGATTAAGTTTCTATACAACATAAAATAACTTCAAAAGTATCAATTTAGGGATAGTTTTAGAGTTCTAATTTGTTCTACAAGTTGGGCTCTATCCAACAGTGTATCATTTGTCACATGATCATTAAAATTGATGAAGCTCTAAGGCCATGTGTTTAGGCAAATCTGTTTTGAGTACTTGCATACTCCTTGATTATCCTGGCCTTCATCCGGGTCTGCACCTATGTGTCCATGAAGATAAAGATTCTCTTGTGCTAAATATTGAGCTTGTGTAAATGGTGTGATGTCGTGCCCTTAGTTGGAAATGTCGGCGTCGTGTTGTGTCGCCGAAACCCCCCAAATGACATGTCGTCCCGAAACATGCCGGCGTGTCATGAAAATGTCAGGAATGTCGGTCCGACATTTTGTCAAATTCTGTCGTCCAGACCATGCCAGACAACATGACATGTTGTGTCGGGACGACATCAGCTAACATGTCGGCTGATTCTTTTTGACATAAAGAAAAATGTGGCAGATTGAGGCTTTCTACCGTCCCGCCCACTCAATGTCCACCTTTATGTCAACCCAACCATGGCACATCTTTGGTGGCTTTTGGTTTGGTGGTTTCCGGTATGGTGGTTTCTGGATCGACAGCTTCTGGTTTGATGTTGTTTTGGTTTTCTGTGACAGTTTATTGTTTTGGGTTCAGTGTCTTCTGGTTCGTCTCTCACATAAGCGAGAACAAAACAAATGGTGAGTTCATCCGGTGCCATTTCTTGGCCAATGCAACAATTTGCCAAAGCCATGTGCAGTCCTCACAGGCAGCAGCGCAGTACTGCCACAAAAGGGGTGTACGTCACATGTGCGCCCATGTGTTTTGCGGACAATACCCTGAAAATTGGAATGACCCCTTCCGGTGGTGGGAGCAATGGAAACATCTTTGCTGTTGTGGAGCAGGAAAAATTTACCATTTAAATATCTACGTAAAAAAACTAGGTAAATATCTAGGCCAACATGTGACCCAGCCATGAATCCAGTCATGTTCTTGGTGACATTCCAAATGTCTCCCAAATTATGACTAAGGGGAGTGTTGGGACGACATGTTGCCGAAATGTTGCCGACATTTCCAACTAAGATAATGATCAGGCAATGTATGCACAAAGCTTTACTGTTCACATCTTAAATGTGTAACATCATGAGTTTTTTGGACTACACAGACTAAGAATTAATTGCTGTTTTTGTCATGTCAATGACCTGTAAAATGTATCATATCTTTATAAAAACCACCCAAGTAAAAATTGCTCATAATTAACTAGACACATGAAAGGTTCTCTTTGCAAGGTATCAGTAGATTACATTTGGTTTATTAGAAGTATGAGATTACAGTTAGCCTGATTAGCCTACTTTGGTGGTCAGGAAACCTATGTACAATCATGTCAAGAAAATCATTGCAAAAAGAAGTGGGGGTGGCACACATGTTGTCTTGTATTTGTTTGAAGGCATCTTCAAGATAGGCAAGCAAACATGGAGGCCTTCCTCAAGTACAAACATCAACGACAGCCCAGTGCTCACCTATTTGAGTCAAATAGTGTAGTGCACTGTTTGTTGTCATGCTGGCAATTGGTGCATGGCGTTCTTTTCCTTCCCCACAATGTAGTGGCCACT
Organism: Stephanocyclus meneghinianus; assembly: GCA_036940045.1. Classification (NCBI taxonomy): domain Eukaryota; phylum Bacillariophyta; class Thalassiosirophyceae; order Thalassiosirales; family Thalassiosiraceae; genus Stephanocyclus; species Stephanocyclus meneghinianus. The sequence goes on along the minus strand of JALLPC010000487.1, from coordinate 11,190 downwards.
GCAGAGTAATCTACAAGATGTCCGTGTGAATTATCATCACTAATGGTAATGAACCTGGCACCTAGGGAGCTTTAACGGTTGTCATCCATTTTGTTACACGAGGAAATGTTTGACCAAGCCTGTCAATATTGTTCCATTAAATGTGTTTTGATCAATCCTAAGTTGGAATGTTGATGCAGGGTGGCATCTTATATTATCATGTTATGTGAATTCATACCACAATGCATGCTGTTTTAAAATTTTCCAGTTCCAACTAAAATGTATAGGAAATTCAGCCTAATTTGAAATGAAATTTTAGATGTAAGACAATTTTGGAAGAAAAGATGTAGAAGCCTCAGATGATATGGTTGCATTCATTGCCATTGATGCATCCATAAGTTCAAATCATCCAAAAATTGGACATGGAGTAATCGATGGAGCATAGTCCATTAGTGAAGTCAGAATAAGCTGCAAATACTTTTTACATGCTGGTATTTGAATTCCTACAGACCTTGAAACAAGTTTCCAGTAGCAGACTTCACCTACTCTTGTAGTGCAGTCAGCAAATTGAGGTGATGAGTCTCTCACCCACATATTGACATTTGAATTTTCAATTGATTATTGACAAGTGACTAATGTTTGTTGATATTTGAACACACAACTGATAAGGTGCTTTGATGAAAAATCTACTGTTAAATGAATTTATTTATGGTATGATTAACATTGGTTAGTGTTACAAAGCTCTCATGATATATTGTCTAAATATTGGTCATGAAAAAATGTTCTGGCATCATTTTTAGTCAGTGAACATTCATCAATCTTAGCTTGCCATTAACTGTCAAATAATCACAACTAATTTCCATTAACTAGATTTGAAAAGGGTAACTAATACATAACAGCTAACAAACTTTTATCTGATATACCATAAATTTGATCTGGCCATAAGAGGGCATTTCAAGCACTGACAGCCTTTTTCACTGTTGTGTCGTATCAAGATGACTTAAGGTGAAAATTTCATTACAAAACCACCTTAACATCTTAGTAATGCCCTTGAAGACCACTATTGATAACCTAAGCATTTTGGGATCAATAGACAAGAAGAGTAAGGTTACCTATGAATCGCTAGCACAAAACACAAGCAAAATTGCCCTGCTCAGAAAGGTGATAGATGACAGTGTTTTGGTCTTATAAATCTAATAAAACTTTTAAGGCAACCTTTTTGGATGTATTAAAGTAATCTTTAAAGGCCGAGGCAAGTCAACAAATGATTTGAAATTTTGCAATGTCGACCAAGCTCTAACCACCTAGTAATTTTCACTAACAAACAAAAATTTTGTGCTTATGGTATAAGTATGATCTTGTGATTATTATTTCTCTCTCAAACTTTTTTACATTCTAATTATACCACATTTACAAGTCCTGTACGTTTGAAATTGATCAGAGAAAATAAAATTTTGAGCAGTTGAGCACTTGTCCTCCTACTTTGATGGTACCAGGTATGGTTAGGCCCAGATGGGTGTTGTCCCTTCTGTAACTTCAAATATCACAGGTTGTTCTTTCCAATTGCCTTGCTTACCAAGAAAAAGAGTCTCGTGCTCCTTTAGCACCAGGATTAGTTTAGATTGATGATCCCTGGTCAGATCAGTTCAGCCTTGTGCAATCTGTTTGAGGTCTGCCTTCATGTATTTCACTGGGTTGAGAGCCTCAGAGGGGAATGTTTCTCTGATTATGATGTTGTTGTCATTGATGGCTCACGGTTGCTTGTTTAGTGAGTTTTTGGCTGCAGTGTACATTCTGCTGTCCAGTAGTTGCAAGGGACCATGAAATTTTGCTCCTCTCCCCAGGTAATATGGTATTGTTGCACATGCTCATGTCCAGGTCAAGGAGTCTCATGGATTCTTGACTGATAATCACATCATGACTGAGGTCTTAAGACATTGCTTTGGTGCTACCATGAGTTCAATGGTGAAAGTATGGTTGTGGACAAACATGGTAGCATTGCACCAGACATGGGAAGCAGTTCTTCAATTGTGAAGATCCCTGCTGCAGTGGTGAAAGTCTTCTCCCCCTTTGATGTGGGGTGGGCAGGATATTGTACAAGGTCCCAGGAGATGAAACCTTTTTGGTGCAGCCTTGGTCCTTTGCTGGTCTTTGTCTGGCAGCGTGAGGATTGCGATGGGGTGCAGGCTGATTTTCTTGACATCACTCATGATTATCATGAGTTCACTCTGGGAAGTGCTGGAATTTTGAGTGAATTCATCATCAAACTCATGAGAGGGCTCTTGAAAGCAGGCAATTGGTTGAAATTCAAAAATAGTTGTCCAGCTTCATAGGATACTGTCAATGAGCTTTGATCTCACGGAAGTGATGCTGCTTTAAAAATGTTGATTCGAACATTGATCAGTACTTTTGGAAAGTCATGTAAATCTTCTGGCAACGAAATGTTTTTGTCCTATGACCACATATTGAGATGTGTATTTTCTCATTGGAGGCTCATGGGTGTAATGGCAACTTAATTGTAACGTAGATAACTTTTACCAACATGTGATGATTCCGGCGTCAAAATCATATTTGATATTATATTGAGAGCGCCAGTCAATTATTCAAGAATTCCATTGGGGATACTCATGTGATCAAGGCTATAGCAGAGAGAAGGAAGAAGTCGATGTTCGTTCTTGAATGTCCTCAGAATTTTCTTGCCATCAACAGTGCAAGGGGCTCAAAATTGTAGTGTGGGATCTCTAGTTAAAGTCACTCTATAACAGTAACTATCTTCAGTACAAATGGATACTTATTAAGTTCAATCCTTTTGTGGTCAAGAGGCAACGTGAAAACAGGAAACAGCTAAGTCACCAAAAAAAGAAAGCTCGATATTTTTTTCGATAAGTTGTCCCTTGAAACGAGTTCAGTCTGACAGTGCCNTAACACCCACCCCTCATTCCTGATACCAAATACCAACCCTAGTTGCTAGCCAGCGCCCCGCAAAACCTTCCAATTTACCGCTCCCAAAACTTGAAACCAAAGTAATAGAAGGTAGCAAGGAAAGGAGCGACGAAGCCCCCTCCCCAAAACCACAAATTGAAAGTCCTCTTCTTAGCTGCAATCTCCTCCGGTGTGGGCGGAGGGGGGCGATCCTTCAGCGACAACACATTGGTGGACGTCATGATTGCCGACGAAGACGATTCGTCGCCGTTGATGAATCGATTGATCCCGGCATTGATTGAAGATGATGCCGAAGAGTATGAGTTCGAGCTGTACTGATTGAAGACGATGGATTCCGTGATGATCGCGGGAGGGGCTTGATCCATGATCATGGGGAGTGATGACTTGGGACGATGGAATGATGGGCTGACGAAGCATGATGCCGACGCTGCCATGGATAGACACACGGCGAGGAAGAGGTAGCTGTGATTCATCATGTCAGAGGAATGTCGCTGTTATTATTTGTTTTTTGATAATCGTCGTCTGCTGAGCGCGTCTGCTGAGTGATTGTTTTCGGTGATGGTGATAGGTGATGGATGGTGTGACGGATAACGATTGTTGTTATTTCTGTTGTGAGTTGTAGTCTGCTGTACGATACCATAGTTGCTTAGCGTTCACAAGTGAATACAAGTGCGGATGGGGTCAGGAGGTGTCAAAAAGATATGGTAGTGACGTAAGCTACTAGTTGAAGTTAGGCACGCAGTATGGTACCAGATATTATTATGGCACTGTACCATACAATATTGTACCAACGTACAATTCGCGAGCTTGTGGCATTTTTAGCAGCCTCTGCCAACAAAGTTGTTCAATACAGTCTTGCTCAAAGACAGCCCTCTGACAATTGACAATCAACGAAAACATATTACCTCTATTCTTACCACCGCAATATCTTCAGTTTTGGACCAAACAAACACTAAACAAAAGCTATTACTATGGAGCGGAAACTTCTATACATTGCAAGAAAAAAGAGATACGTCCCGTCCACAATCTCAATAATCGCATGCTTCACACGTTCTCTCCACTTGGTTACAAATGTCTACGCGTTCGCCCCTTGTCAGTTAGTGACAATACACCACTTTCAGCCAAGCACCATTACGACACGACTATATGAACAACGAGTCAACGTGAAGGAGTTATTGGGGCCCGTGTCTACATCAACTATGCAATCTTATAATTTACCGCCGTCCATACTATCAAGTGGGTGGTCGGCGCAAATAGTCACGCGAACTGCCAAGTCCCTCGAGGAAACAACTGATATACAACTGATTCCAAAGAATGAAAAGGATCATTTCGTTGATACAGTGACTGTCGAGATTCCTTTGTACTCGAGCGCTGATGGGCATGACAGACAGACAGGGTTGGGAATAGAGCTACTGGAGGTTGAAGGTGGGAGAGAGGACGGCTTGGGCATTGTTATTGTGAAAGGTTTGGTTCCAGGTGGCAATTCTGATAAGGCGTGTAGTGATGCCAACACACAAGGGCAAAGTGAAAGAATAATGTATGGTGATTCCATTGTAACAGCAGATTTGATTTTACGACGGCGCGGCAGTGGCACAAACGAAGAACAAACCGATGTCAAGTCAATAGAGACTGAATGTCTAGGATATGATTCGATGGTGAATCAATTAGTGGGTCTTCTGGAGCCTTTGAAAGATCCCGTCGCGATTAAGTCAGGTGCAGTCATCTTAACTCTCAAGCGACTGAGACGCCGTCCGAAGATTAATATTCAGCTCTACTACCCTCCAACTCAAAATCTTCCACCGGCCACCATCACTCTTCAACCTGGCGATAACTTACGCATGGCCATGCTTCAAAGAGGGATCAAACTAAATGATCCATTAGCTCAAAGATATGACGGGAAGCCTACCGGCAGTGGAAATTGTGGCAGTGGTGGGTTATGTCGCACTTGTGCAGTGTCGGTACTGAGAGGAGGGGAGCTGTTGAGTCCTCAAAAACTGAACGAAAAGAAAATGTTGGAGGATACTCCAAGGTGGCGACTCGCTTGTAAAAGTTGGGTAGGTTATGGAATGAAGGAGGGTGATGTAGTTATTCAAGTGAACCCAAGACAGTGGTGAAGATATGCATGCATATCTTGAAGTGAAAGAATGATCCATAGACTTCAATGCTAAGCTATTAAGAATCGTCCTCAAAATACTCTTTCAGGAGACCAAAAATATCTCCATCTGTCAGCCGAAAACTACCCCTTCTAGATGAAACAAAAACAACCTCCATCAAAGGCATTTGTTGTCGTGATTGAACCGATAGCTTATCGTATCCTATGCGTTGTTGAAACCTAGAGATAAGCCCTTCTGATGATAATGCATGTGCAGACAATTGTGGATCTAGCCTACTTCTCCATTCGTCCAACAATGAAGATAAAACTGCCTGCAATGCTCGTCTGGTGTAAAGATCTTTGTCGCACACTTCGGCCAGCTTGGCATTAGAGCTATCAATAGTTCCCTTTGCCCTTTCTTGTTTAGTTCTTTCTAAAGCTGCATCATCAGAGAAATTCGGGCCATTTAACGAAATTTTCTGCAATTCACGCAGTCGAGACTGAACCATGGACATAAGTGTAGATTGAGATTTTGCGGACCCTCCAGATACCATCACTTGTGGCGGGCTCAATAGCGTCTCGTGCGAATCCTTGTTGCATTGACTTTTAATGTTAGACACAATATTTTTCAGTCGGCCGCTGGGGTCGGTCTCACACATAGCTACTCGACCATATTGTTGATATCCATTGCATGTTTGGTGACAATGTTGAGTATCCACAGCAGAAAGCAGTAACGACGCACCTAAAGGTCTTAACCCTCCGCCGAATGCATGCTTTTGGCATTGATCTGCTGCAGCACGTGCAAGCCGAAATACAGTTTCTGTTGGTTGCGCGGAGACTGATTGAGACTGAGACAGTAAGTTGGATGACTTGTTGTCAATGGCTTCGATGTCCTGACCAACAGGACTTACACCCAAGCGATGCCATCCAAATATACTTTGCTCTTCTTCAAGATGAGAATAAATGGTCTGCAGCAATTGAGTTGCGTCGGAAAGATGTCCAGATAATCCTATCAGAATTGTTGATGTTGTGATTGCAGTAATATGTCTAGCAGATGGATTCGTTGATTCAATTATATGATTGTATGCAGCAGAAATAGGCACTTCAATAATTCTGAATTGTTGTCGTACATTTACTTCGCCTCTTGACTCACAAAATGTGTTCCTGTCAACCTCCTGGTTGTGATTGGTGAGTGGTGGTTCCATCAATGTCGAGGAAGTTACTGTTGCCATCACTAGTATGGTATCCCCTTCTTCTTCTTCTTTTTCACCTTCTTTTAAACTGGATACATAATGTTTGTCACCGTCATCATCATCAGCCAATCTCTCGCAGGCCTCGCCCAGTCGTGTTCTCAACAATCGAAACGTCCGGTCGCTCGGAATGTCAATCCCCACACTCACGATAGGGTTGGTTCCATCACGTCTACAAGCATTGGTTGCGTATTCTACTTGGAGCAATCTTCCATCGGGAGTGAATTGTGGTGTGGTTAGATCGTAATCGTAAGCGGCGTATCGGCGAAAGGTGCCCAAGCTGTCTCCGTGAACATGACCGATTTGGATGCCATGAAGCGTCACAGTCAGGAATAGTGACAAGAGAGGGGCAAGACGTTCATATCGGACTAATTCCATGAGATTCATAATCGAGGAACAGGAGGAGGGTTGAGAGGTGCATAGGACGAGTGCTTGCTCGGGCCCACGTCTTAAGTTATTTTAGGTTGTTTTCACCAGACAAAAGGCCATCTCTGGCCATACTGCGGTAAGTAGGACCACTGTAGCCAGTAGTAGCCTCGTAGGAAGTAGGTAGCCTACAATACCCTTACAATACCCTATGGTACCAACCATATCATAGATAGAGCAATGCACGAACCGGGAATCGATAAATTACTGTTACAAAAGACACATCATAATAATCTGAAGAAATGCCAACAAAACCTGGTTCTTGCATTCTTGCGATAGCCGTACACTATTGTACTTTTGGAACGCAAGTCTGTATGTGTTGTACAATTCCCTAACGATTCCACAACAAAAGGATATTGAAGGCTCCCCACAACTCCGTGAACTAATACACCGTGATGTTATCATGACTCGTGTGTTCATCCGAAATCAGAAACGCCGATCATTTTGGGCGACAACTTCAGCGTCATGGCCATCCCTAACACCACTAGTAACATTGTCGCAGCGTCCAGCTCAGTTTTCCACGACATCCAACAACCCAATCACACCGCCATCTCGTCGGGACGGAGACTACTCGCAACAATTCCTGGGGAGCGGCCTCTCCCGTCTCCTAACCAATGACCAAAAGAATCTTTTGCGACAAGCTCAACAGCTTGCTTCCACGTCACGAATACTGGCCAAACAGGTCGGAAACGTACCCGTTAGGGAAGACAGTTTGTTGACAGAAATTGCACGTCTGCAACGTCAGCGATATCGTCAGAGGGGCGAATATCCGGGGAAGACCGATGGAGGTACGGCAGATCAGAATCAGCGAAATGATGTGTCTACAGCTGCACCTCATTTCATCGCTGAGAATGATCATGATGCGGTTCCCCCGTCACTCTTTACAGTTGTGTTTGCTGGAGAGTTTAACTCGGGGAAATCGACACTCATCAATGCTTTGCTCGGAAAAGAGATTCTTGAATCTGGCGTGTTGCCGACGACAGATGCTATCACCATTTTAATGGCTCGTGATGATCATGGTTATCCTGAAGCAGATGTTGCTTCAGTTCGTAACAACACGCAGTTTACTCGATTTGGTCAAGACGACATGGAGTGCGTCGAGGAACTTTCAAACTCAACGCAACTCCATCTTCTTCCAGTGTCCAAATACCCCATTCTTTCTGACCTGTGCCTCATAGATACTCCCGGAACCAACGCCATATCGGCCTTACAGCACACAACATCCACTCTTCGCTTTTTACACGATGCTGATCTCATCGTCTTCGTAACGTCTGCGGACAGACCGTTCTCCGACTCAGAAAAAGAGCTACTTCAGACATCCATCAAGGCTTATCGTAAACGAGTTTTATTGGTGATAAACAAGATGGACATACTGGAGCGACAGAAGGGAGAAGATCACGGGGAAGCATCAAAAAAGAAAGTAGTAGAATATGTCACGGATCATTCTGGAGATTTGTTAGGAACGCGACCTGTAGTGATTCCAGTGAGTGCCAGAGATGCGTTGTCTGTGAAGCTGCTGTTTGCAGGTGGAAGTAATCAAAGCAGCCAAGATAGTCTGTGGAAGCGATGTAATTTTGCTTCACTTGAGCATTAGTGAGTGCTTACTTCTCTGGTTTGGCGTTCCCAAATCAACTATCATTGTTTTACTCATCTATGACTATTTTTATTATCGGTTCGATTGAATAGCTTATTGGACACACTGACTGCTTCTTCCAAAATCAAAACGAAACTTCTCAATCCTATTGGTAGGTCTCAGTATTTCGGTTACATTGAACATTAGAATTAGTCATCCTCTCATCAAACAATTTACTGTAGGAGTTGCAGAGGGAATGCTTATCGATTGTCAAGAGGAAATTGCGCACCGTCGTGAAGAACTGGAGGTAGATGTCATGACATTAAGACTTCTTAATAGCCAAACTGCAGCTTGGGAAAAAGAATTGAAAAGCGAAGTAATGGACCAATGTCGAAAAGACATCCGGCAATTTTTTGCGAAGCGTGCCGAAGTCGTAGATAAACTTCTTGATCGGTTATCATACATGGATCAATTGAAAATGGGGCTTGGACTGGGTCGTAGTGCGTTCGATGATGCTTGGGAAGATTCAGTTCAGCACTGTAAGACTACAATGCTGACACTGAAGTATTCGTTTACCAAACAAAACAATCAACACAATGCAATAGAGCAAGATTTACTTTCAATTGTCAGTGACTGTGCAGAATCAATATCAGCTAGATCAAAAAGTCAAGGAGAGGCGTCTTTGGAATACCTTGGCAAAAGGCCAGCTGTCATCGGCGCGGGAAGCAAAGGAAACGCCAGAAATTCTATTGTTGGAATAGGCAGGATGACTGCCCCGAAATTTACTCATCTTCAAGAGGACATGAACCAATCCTTTTCAAACCTGATCAAAAATTCCACCACTCGTTATTATACTGATGATGAATGGGCAGGTCGCGTTTATTCTTTGCTCACTAAAGCATCCCTTTTTTCAATTTTTTCATGGGCAAGTGCTGCTATTTTCCCTGCAACACTTTTGAGCTTTAATGTTATAGATGGCATCACGGGGATGACAGTAAGCTCATCACTCCTGGTTTTTGGTGGAATGACTCTCCCTGTTGGCAATAGGTATACCACCAGATTGTATCGGCATGAGTGGATGACTCATGCTGATAAATTGGATATATCACTTGATATTTTGTTTGATGAGGTGTTGAGGCGAGTGTCGTCACAATTAGCAGAAAGTGTTGCCCCGTACTCTCGGTTTGTCAAAGCAGAAGGAGAATGGATTTCAGAATTACAGATCAAAGTTGATGCTGGTCTCTCTCGTGCAAATATTCTCCGGGGTGAGGTAAATAAGGCATGTTCTTTATGATATCTACTCGATGTTTGCAGAGCGGTTGCTTCGTTTTATTTCTTCATCTCTATGAAAAAAATTAACCCTCATACAAACTTTTGGGTAATAGTGGGTTAACATGTTGACAATTAGCAACGGATTACTCTTAACTAGCTGACAATTGACCAGAAGTCATGTTTTTCACTTTTTCCCCAAAATCGTTTTATACTGACAAACGTCTTCTTGATAACATTATCTTGAAGGCAATTGTCTTCTCGATAAGGACCTCTCTTGTGCATTTTTCCCACATGAAAACTTTGGCAATCCCACCCCAAGTCACTCATAATTCCCCACAATCTTCCCCCCATCTCACTTCCCTGACTGCAGCAATCATGTCCATCTGTCGCGATTGTCGGCGTGCAATCCATGCTTGGTTTCACTCCACCAAGATACTCTCACTGGTCAACTGTCTGTTCTAGATCGTTCAATGAGCGGCAGTCACAAACATAATGTTTCATACCGATGCTTTGTGAGATGCTTAAGCTTTGTGGTATCAAGCTTAGGTATTGTATTGAATTCTCTCAGTTGATCAGCAGTGAACAGAGAGTTCATGATAAAACTAACCATGTCAACCATGAATCATGATGAAGTTGTGTTTGGTCTAAAGGTTGACCAAACTCAGGCATTTGTAGAAACATGTAACACATGGAACATTGATGATGTCTATTTATTTGGATCATGAGATTATGGATCTCATTGGGATGTGGTGACCATGCGGTTATTTTATGCATGGTTACCCAGATGTACTGGACCAATACTGTGCCTGGGGGTATAGTGTGGTGGGGCTCTCTGTGAGTAGCACTGCCATGCTTTGTTGTCATGTTAAGAGACTGGCGACACTCTGGTGAGGAACCAAGTTTCTTAGGCAGACTTGAAATGGAAACATTGCACTAAGGAAATATTAGTATGTGCAGTTTCAGCCATCTGTTGGCAATGCAGACCAGAGATGAACATGCAAGGCAGCAGAAGTAGACTGGGTACCACAATGCAGAAAGCCCTGTCAAGACTGTCTAAAAGTGGCAAATGCAAAGGTTCAAAGCTGACAAGCTTTGAGATTCTGGTCAGCTGAAAATTATTCAACACATACCTCAGTTGGTATTAGAGATAGCTGTATAGTAATAACAAAAACTTATCACTGAAGCAACAGTACCGGATTAAACCCCAGTATTATTATAAGGCGGCACCTCTAATGCCTGAACCTAGTGACCGTGAGTAGGTTATATGTGATTAACAGGAAAGTGACAAACTCACAGAAGGGAGAAAGGATGGAGTGATTGTGCCGCAATTTACCTGGACTAAACATGGGGTACCATTGGTGTCTCATTTGGGTTATTTATGCACAGGTAAAACTGGTCAAAATGCTCTCCACTGCCTGAACAGTTTTATATTTTGGTGTTACCTGAGTTTGCCTTCTGAGTAAAGGGGTACCTCAGCATTATTTTGTTCAAGGTCTCTTAAACTGATTGATTATATTTAAGGACTCTCCTGGACTTTTTCCAAGAATAAGAGCCTATCTATTTCCTATGTCAACCATATACTATTTGCATTACAATGCAACTGCTTCATTTATCTACCCTGATTATGATGTCCTCTAACTCGGCTGCAAGCAAAT
>JALLPC010000486.1:0-12957 GCA_036940045.1 Stephanocyclus meneghinianus | reverse complement strand
TTTCTCCAAGGATTCTTGTTCGAAGGCAATAGCCAGAAGCAAAACATCGGTGAAATGCATCGTGAGAAGAGATGATGCTTAAGGGGGCCTTACTCAGATAAACGCAAAATGGGCAACAAAATTATGGGAGATTCGTTAGAAGGGGGAATTTTTTTGTGTTTTGTGATTATGTGTTTTAGGTACAGAAATGTGAAAATGTGTAGAGCACGCAAAATATGTGTATTTGAGATTTAGGTATGTGCCATTGGAGCAACATACCAACAACTCAAAAACCACATTTCCCATCTGGGTATATGCACATTTTTTCACCAACCGGGCAATTTTTTGTGTAAAATTGACAAATATATGAAATTGACACAAATTTGCTCAATGAGGAGGCCCCGTGGAGCAAATCACAAATCACAAAACACATTTACACATTATTATCTATGGACAACAGATGGAAGCTTTCCAAGAGGGATGTGATGGTCTACAGGGAGTGGCTGCTTTATAAATGTCAGATGGGGAAAATCAGAAATTGGGGCATTGGACAGAACATGGTAAAAATTAATATATATTTTGTGAAAATGAGTTTTCAATGCACAAAAAATGAGTTGTTGGTACAAATGTGCATTGACTTTACAATTTGTGAATATTTGTGAATTTGAGTTTTTGGTATGCTCCATTTCTTGATGGGCTCGGGGCTGATTTGGAGGAGTCAAACCATTGAATTCCTACAAAGATTATGACTATTCGCACTTGTGCGCAATGCCGGTTCATAATTTGAATTAACTTTTGAGAAATTTTTGTGATCTTAATATGACATTCCTATTTAGTATTTCTACTATGTTGACTGCCGGTTTGTCCCTCTGTTTTTGTAAAAGACAGTTTTCTTCTCATTTTGATCAATCAATCATTCCAGCTGGAATGTGGAAAACAATGCGTGTATCTGAAGGGACATCGCTAATAAACGTTTTCACACAATTCATTTTTGAGGCCGTTTTTTTATTGTGTGTGACCGAGCGCTAATAACCCGCCTAAGACCGTCAACTCTAGCAATTTTTACCAGAACTGCCAGAACATACTTTTCGCAACTTGTCGCCCAGTGATTATAGGAGAAGGCGGAGCAAAACCGGCGTAGGATTGGGTCATGATGCCTGGTTTTGTATTGAAATCATGTAAAGCAAAAAAAAGAAGACGAACATTTGTTGAGTGTTCAATTCGTGCCCTTCAGAATCAGATGAAATTCCTTACATGTTTGGTGAGGCAAAGCATACAAGGCTCATATTGGTGATATAAATTAACAACAATCAATAGTTTAGTTACCAAGAGTGTATGCATGTTTAACTTCTCACTCACTCAATGACAATCTCCAAATTTTGCAGCACTGAACTTGTTACGTTTATGCCATAGTTCCAACAACATGTGCATCCTCCGGTGGAGGTTTACGCGGAACCACAGGCCTTAGTGGTCTCTGTTGTTCTGGCTGCGGAGCGGGAGCGGGGGCAGGAGGTGCAGCTCGTACTGGTGGCTCATCAATCCTATACAATGATTCTTCTGCCTCCAAAATGGATCTGTCCCCTGTAATCTCTGCAAAGTATTGTGACATATCTTCCAATGCTCTCCCTTTTGTTTCGGGCAGATACACAAACATCCAAACTAGGATCAGCAAGCAGACTATGGAGAGCATGATGAAGAATCCAGCCCATGACATGGCATTGGCAACGGTCAAGAATGTGGATGCCATGAGAGTGGCGGTGACTCGATTCATAAAGGTACTGGATAGATGAGTAACAGGTGTCATTGCGGGGAAAGTGTGAGGCTTTGAACACTTAAGTCAAAAATTCTATTCAAAAGATGGAGGGTCATTGCAGACATTAAGTTGAGATGTACTTACGCAACACTCATCGCCTTGGCTCGAATCATCGTAGTAAAAACCTCTGACGGAATGAGCCAAGAACCTGCCGGTAAAAGATATTATCATCATCACTGAAGAACCTCTTGTCGAAAAACTTGTGTATTGCACCATGTAGAATTGAATCTCACCTGGGCCCATACCCACACTAAAGAAAGCAAGGTATAATGCCAGCCCAAAGACGGCAAAACCCTCACTGGAAGCCCCGCCCACAAAAGCCATCGATATCAAAACCAGCGCCACTGACATACCCAACAAGGATACGAAAAACAAAGGCCTTCTTCCCCTCTTATCAAAAAGATATCCCGCCAAAACAATGACGGCCAACTTGACGAAACCTAGAAACAACAATATCCCCATCTGAGCATTCCGAGACTTGATCCCACTCTCGTCTAGGATATAAACCAAAAAGTACTGTATAGCATCAATCCCCACGGCTTGCTGAGCCACCGCCGTCCCTACTCCTACAATCAACATCCTCTTAAATGCGGGCGTCGGGAACAAAATAACATCCCATCCAACGGCATGCTCGGCAAATGCCTCCTTCTCGATTCCCTCTCGAATCTCCGTCACAATAACACTAACATCATATCCCTCCGGATAGACCATTTTGAGAACCTGAATGGCCTCATCCTCACGGTTTTTGGATACGAGCCATCGAGGACTCTCGGGCATGACGAATGTGGCGACGTATATGACGATTACGGGTAGGATGGCTCCCATGGAAAACATGAGGCGCCAGGCGATGTTGGCAGAGAGGGAGGAGAATACGAGTCCGGCGAGGAAGCCTAGGCATATTCCTACATTGGTCTTTGGTGAGAATCGGCATTATGTAGTGATGAACGAATGCGCATACAAATAGTGGCGTGTGATGAAACCGCAAAGCAGGGAACAAGTATAACGACAAGGGCGATAGCGAGACGACGTGAACAACTAACCGCAATTTCACTCCAAGTGACCAGTTGTCCCCTATGAGCAGCCTGAGAAATCTCTCCAATATAAACCGGATCCACCGCCAATCCAAAGCCTACACCTAAGCCCACAAACGTCCTCCCGATCATCAAGCCTGAAAATCCCCCCGCACCGCTCTGAACCACCGTCCCAAAAATAAACCCCACCGCCGCGATCCTAAACGCCCATCGTCGTCCCAATCGATCGCTAAACCACGAACTACACAACGCCCCCACCATGGCAAACAAATTCAAACTCCCCATAAAAACCTCCAACTGCAAATCGGTCAACCCCAAACTCTCTTGCACCAACATTCCCGCTCCGGTGTTCACGCCAATGTCGTACCCCAAATTGCACGAGTTGAGCGCCGCACAAAATGCGTATAGTTTGGTCGCGCGCGTGATTTTGAGCGCCGTGCCGTGATCGTATCGATGTTCCCCCTCGTGCGTTTGGGCGAGGAGCGGATTGTCGCGGTGGGGGAGGTGACGGTCCATTCCCGTTTCGGAGGCTTGGCTGTCGATTTCTTCGTCGTCGTCGTTGGGAGAGTTGGCGTGGGGTTGCGTGGCGCCGTAGGTTTCCTCGCCGTCGAAGACGTTGGCGACTCCGTCGTTGTAGTCGAAATCGAGGGGTGGGGCGACGGGCGTGGTGGAGGTGGCGATGGGGAGNTGGTGGAGGTGGCGATGGGGAGATGCTGGTCGGTGCGGGAGTAGCCGTCTGCGATGGTGTTGGGGTTTGGCTCCATGCTGTGGAGGAGCGGCGTGGACAGATTGCTGCGACGGGCGACGGAGGAAGATGGATAGACGTTGGCGTTGGTGTTGGCGTTGGTGTTGCTGGAAGCCATTAGACCATGCTGATTCGAGACACCTTGTGCATCGTATCCCTATCGTATCCACTGGACTTTTAAAAAAGGATTCCTCTCTTATCAGTCTTTTTTTCGTTGAATGCTTGTGCGGTGAACTCGGGGTGTGTCTACAGGGGTGTCTCGTATCATAACGGACCTTAAGGGACATGCCTAATGACTGGAAAAGATTTACCTAGTATACGCATTATTACATGTGTACATCTCATGATATATTGTATGATATCAAACAATCTTACTGTTTGCATCGTAGGTAATGAAGCCAGGAAAAGATATGGTGCAATACCATAAATTAGCGGCAGCATCATACACTACATCATACCACTAAATCCAACCAACATTTTCTCCAGATGTCTCGATCTGTCTCAATCTCGATAGCTCCGATGCAACTTCCCGACTATACGGTATTATTTTACGTCACATTTTGACGAATGAAAGACTGAGAGCAGTACAAAGATGGGGAAGAAAATTATCTTTTTTCACGGGTGGGCGCAAAATGGATTTGTTATGAAATCCCGTACCAAGAAACTAGACAGGAGACTAAACGAAGCAGGATACGAATGTGTTTTCCTGCACGCTCCGCACGTTCTTCCAATGACCAGCACGGTTGTGGTAGACGGCGAAGAAGTTCAAATATCCAATGGAGACCGAGAAAATGCAAGAGCGTGGTTTATGTATTCAGACAGTGATTATTCGGATGCATCCATGGCACTGAAAGAGATCCCCATGCATTACGTTGGTTTAGAGGCTTCCATTGCGCAAGTTGAAAAATTTTTGAAGACACAAATCCACGATGAATGTTACATTCTAGGGTTCTCACAGGGTGCCACGTTCTGCCACATCCTATCAATTGTGGCGCATGCTGCAAAACGTTCAGATGATACGGACACGACGATTTCTGCTTTTGCTAAAATCAGCAAGGCCATTCTTATCAGTGGCTTTTCGTCCATGCACAAAAATTCACTACCTGAATGCATGAAAGAAGCTACCATACCAAGAGAGACATCAAAACACAATCGTTGCATATTATTTTCGGACAAGGCGATACGAGTGTGCCAAAACAATTTAGTGAAGATTTAGCGTCATGTTTCGTCAATGCAGAGGTATACGTTCATGAGAAGGGACACTTTATTCCTCACAATAAAGCCCTTCTCGATCGGGTTCTAGCGTTTTTGGAATCTTGACACGTTACATCGCACATTTCTTTGCTAACCCGCCGGGTCTAAGGTTAAAAACTACAGCGTTTTTCGACAACGATCGAACATTCCACCACCATTATCACAAAATGCACCATCAATGGCCGGTTCATCTTTCGGCAAATACAACAAAGTTGCACATATCCAATGTCATGAAAACAGATTATAGAATTCCTGGTAATGAGAGAACTATATTGTATATACAATACCTTGCTAGTACCAAAGAATGATAGCGTACAACAAGACATCACAATTCAATTCAGTCAACAGCAATATTTCCCAGATTTGCCGACAGAGTAAAAATTGACGATCACGAGTCCAAAAAGATATGTCCACAGGCTAATCAATCAAGACAAGAAACAATCGTCCGTTACTTCAAATGCTTTGCGTGACAGTTAGGTATGTCAGACCGACCACAATAATTCAGACGACTACAATACTGCTTTACGTTCCTAACAATAAAAATGAAGATACTAAAACACAAAGACAAAAAAGATTTTATGCACCGGTGTGTCCCAAAACCAGTGATGATAGACATAGAGAGCCAAGATGAGGCGATGGAGAGATATCTGTAGTGGAGTTTGCAATTGAGAGAGGAGTATGTTCCGATTCCGGTGCAGAGTAATCCGTCCGTAGGTTGTTCGGAGTTTTCTGGAACGACCTGCTGAGTTTGATACAAAGAAAGAGAATAAAACAATATTTGTGAGTACGAGTCATAACATTCTTTTCAAAACAATTCTCTTCATCGGCGCTTAGACTCCATGCGGACATGAAGCAGCCCCTCTGCCACGTCAAGGCGGCCGATTTCAGAGGAGGTTGACGGTGGGTGTTCACTTGTGCGAGGTAGCATTATTGGTTTTCGTGGAGCCCCGTATTCTCTCACGCATTGGAACTGTGCCCGTGCCTGGATTTACAAGATCTCTTAAACCCGTTCGTTGTGGGGATGGTGGTTTTTCAATAGTCATTCAAGCGCATCAAACAAACAATATGACTTATCTTTTTTATCTCACTCGAAGCGTTCCTCGTCATCCTGAAATGAATATAGACAAGACACAACCAAGCTCCTGCTGAACCGTCTTGAGGTGTTGGCCAGACACCTCAGGCAGACCCAGCAGTGTGCTCGGCTGTGTCTTAAGAATGATTGTTGTAAGGGCAATATGGTGTAAGAATATGTAAATGCAAAAGCAATCTCAAAGGAGAAAATGAAAGCACTCACCCAACCTGTAATCTTCGAGAGATCAGTCTTGAACACTTGAAAAACGCGAAGCACAATCTCTAATTGCAAACTTTCACTAAAGATATCTTAATTCCATCCCTAAATCTTTCATTGCATTCCATATTCTCTACCCAAAGACTCTGTTGCTGTGAGTCCTGAAAGCGCTGTTCTTAATCCTACCACAGCACGACGACGTTGCCCTACGGGAGCAGTCCAATAAGTGCCGTTGAGATGACACTCGAGTCCCTTGAGGATTCGGTAAGGCATGTTGTTGAGAGCAACATGCACTTGTTGGGGGCGTACATTTTCACTTGCTTCGAAAGATTCATCTGCTTCGACTGGCATAATGCGGCTGACGGATGCCATTTGGGCGTTGTTGATGAGGCGGCGAGATCGTTTGCTTCTTCGTTGCACAATGTTGTCGCTTGAAGAAACAACCACGGGAGCCTCTGGATTTTCGAGTGACACATGGACACTCGTAGGAAGATTCGGAGTACCAACGCTGAAGCGTCCGGCGATACGTTGAAGGATGGGCCTGTGTTCCATGAATGGTTCATCGGTGACAAGAGAGATCCTAAAGCCACCTATGGTATCTCTACCCCAGCGAATGCACCCACAACCTTTGATGTCGCATTTGGCGCACATGGGATTGGTCGCCACCAAATCGATTGGCTTGACCCTGACGATGCCGTCCCATTGAACACGGTTGGCGGTCATGCGAGCTGCGCCCTTGCGGAGAATTGCAGGGGGACGAACGGCGGTTGCATCGCGGTTGCTTGCCAAAGAAGCGGAGGAGGTGTCGATGGAATGAGCTGCATTGAAGCTGCTGCGAAGGCGGTTGCGAATGGATGAAAGCATGGTTGATGTTGTTGAGTCGGTCGATTGGGTACAAGATTGTTGAAAAACAATTTGTGAGAACGACAGGATGACGGATGGTTATTTGGTTTTCGCACCAACAGTGTGAGTCGTGATCGTCTTGTTTGACAAGATACTCATCAGCGCATGTTTCGATTCATATTGGTTTCCAAGACATGCCAAAGAATGCGGCATGGTATCACTGCTTCTCGCGTCAATGGATGCAAAAATTTGACTGTCATGATTGATTTTGTGAGACGGACGATTGCATTTTATGTGGAAGAAGTGAGCATGTCATCAGGTGTCATTAGGTCATCGTGGAGAAGATAGGTCATTACCTTTGACATTATTATAATCATAATGAATATTTTAAGAACTAGCTTAGTTGAATATTATCTAAGCTATGGCATCATAGGTTGCGGCATCGAGAATCTACCAATGGACAAGTGTCATCCATATATTTTATCCTGTCATGATCCTGCCGCCATGTTTAGCCATGTGTTCCCCGACTCTTATGTACTGTATTGCGCGTACCCCTCTTCACAAAACATCAATTCATCACCATCAAGATGGCCACCACCCATCAATCACATGGCATAAAACGCAAGCGATGCCCCAGAAAAGCGACAGCCCCACAAAATGATGTCGTCGCCAGACATATCACATCCAGTCCACCACATGCGTTGGGCTGAAGACCACAGCAGCGACAGACAACAGTCGCGTGCCACTCACCCCCTAGACATCATGAATGACACCATCGACTTGACACAAGACCATGATGCAGAAATCATACACTCCATTCATCCACGGCGTGAAAGAAGGAATCGAAAGCTTACGGACTTTACAAACCCATAAATGATTCGTGTTCGCCAGCATGTGCCGTCGAGAGCAAAAGAAAAACGAATTCATCTTTCATCTGACATTGCCAACAAGCCACGATCTCCCAGGAAGAAGAAGAAGCATACGCAAGAACTCAACAAGAATTGCATTGGTTCCCGAGTAGCGAAATATTTCGGGACGCAAACTTGACCAGGCAGACATACTGAATGATGCATACGCCAAATCAAGCGTTGTTAAAGTGAATTGAAACATTGGGAAGTCTATCAATTTAAGCAATGCAAGTGGCGATTAATCAATGTGCTATTATGCAATTCTCAAATATCTGATTCCCTTGTGTGATCTCAATATTTATTCTCGCCATTAATAGCGATCAAAAGTTACAGGACTAAAGCTGCTTCTTATTACTTGTTAGGAGCTATTTACGCAATAGTTCCTCTGCCACTTTCAAGCAATTTAGTTCAAGTATCCAATCAACATCAGCCTTATATGCCAGAGCATACTTGCGAATGACTGAAATATTGCCTTCTTTCTGTGACCATTCAATGAGAGATAAGTCCCAGGTTTGACCTGCGTGTGTGATAAGTTCAACAAGGAATGTCGAATTATTTCGGTTGCACCAAGAAACTATATGCGCTGGTCGACCCAGAGCATTAACTTCCGAGACATGGGCGAGCGAATCAGCTCGCTCATATTGTTCAAGAAAATTATTTCATGTTTGATGTTGGTGTTGCCCAACTTGCTGACTAACTCAGTGAATGACGAGGAGCACATTGCAGCAGCATCCGAAAGTGATTGATTTCGAGGGAGTGGAGTGAAAACAGCTAAGATTAATTTGCCTTTGCTTGTGACAATTATTTGAGCCAAGCAAGTCGCTCCTGCTTTGGATGCCATGCTCGTTAAAGGTTGCAGGACCTGCTCGACATCACTCCAGGTCAAGAAATCAGAATCTGGATATAATCTGAAGGTCAATGCACTGCCTGAACGACCCTTAATTTCGAGAGCCTTTTCTACGCCTAAACCGCTATTAACCAGCCGACCAATATCTCCCATGCTGAAGCGGACAAGCGGTTCTGCTGTCATTCGTTTCAGGTTTGTTACAACAATATCTCCCCACTCATTTTCTCGTAAGGGATAGCCATCATTATCTACAATCTCCACATGTACGCAATCTGTCAATAAGCGATATATTTCATGGTCTGTGTTGGCTTCACCGATGCTTACACCAAAGACACCAGTTTCTGCACTGCCATAACATCCAAAAATGCGAACATTCCCACCACATACTTCATTGATAATTGATCGATTTGTTGCCGGCAATGTTTCGCCACCATGTATGATTGTTTCGATCGACATCAGCGCCCCAGCTAAATGATTGCTTTTGGCTGCTTCGCACAGTTGCAAGATGCGAGATCCCCACCCACATAGTATATTTGCCCCGAACCTGGCAATACAATGCATCACATCTTCATCATTTGCAGTGGCGCTAAGAGGCAAATGAGTGGCATTAATTTTTGTGAACACGTCTGCAAAGATTTCCATTGATCGGTACAAATTTCCAGTCGCAAAAAGGTTGACAACTACACAGTGTTCACTGCCATCTCGGGGAATGGCGCCAACACCGCAGAGTAGATCCACCAATTCAGTCCGCATGACACTATTCTCTTTATTGGTACTCGGAATAGTACAACCCTTAATTCCTTTTCGCGCAGTTGTAGTGCCACCAGACCGGGACCAATACAGGCTACCACGGGCACAATAACGATCAATAAAGTTAGAGTTGATGCTTTCCATATAGTTGAATTTGGTTTGAATCGGCCAGTCCTTGAGACAATTGCTTTGAGGGCCAAGTCCTTTTGCACTTGCAACTTCAAGCAGACTCTGCAACTCTGGCGATTCATCGAAATCAAATCTTGTTCTGAGCAGAACTCTGTGTATGTCTTTGATTTGTGTGCGTGCGTGGACAAATCTTTGATTGTCCATCAAAATGATGGTCCGTTCTGGTAGAAGCCGAGCAGAGCTCTGACACATCTCATCCAGGTGAGCATAGAACCGGTTATAGGCATCCCAAAATTGCCTCTCCTTTCTCGTCGACAAGTGCGCTGTCTCCATGATGTCACTCCTTACACGTGCTCTTCGCCTTGAAAATAGGACAGTTGCTTCAACCAAATCATCATGTGCATCCTTAGAAAATTCATCCGGTCTCCTCCAGTGGACAACTGTGTTCCGTAGGATGTCAAAGTCTTCCTTAGTCAATTTTTCTATGGCCTTTTCTACAGAGGCAAACCCGAGTAGGCCGCCACAGCATCGATCAGCCCGTACAACAGATAAGGCAAAAAAACGAGGCGGGCAAGACTCGTATGACGCATCAGTATGTGGCAAAAACGCATCAGCACTATGGGAGCGAGCCTTGCCTCCATTCATTGGATGAATTTTCCATACGCTTCCCACATTCGAAGAGTGCTGGTGAATCACAGCACCAAGGTCATCTTTTATGAATTGCTCAAATATAAGACAGTCTGACACGGCTTCGTCGAGAAAGAGCATCGCCAACCCATCTTGCATCAGTGCACCTCTGATTTTGTCCGTCTGTACTTCATTCACTGTTTTACCCACAAAGCGCACGGTTGAGGAGACAAAAGGAAGCGCCAACGCAGGTGCCAACATCATGCCACCATTACACAGCGCAACAGTATCCTTATTGGAGCTGCGAAAGATCCCAGGACCAAGAAACGAATCATCAATGCAGAGAAGCGTTGCAACAATGTGCCACGCAACTGGCATCAACGTAGGATCTTGATCGGGTGGGCGAATCACATTAAACTTTTTCTGCCGAACGAAGGTCTGTGCAATGTAAGGAAATACCTCTCCTGGCTCTGCCACCTCGAGAATTTTTGTGGCCGCCTCGAGCACTGCATCGATGAACAATGTCGGCATGTCATCATCAAAATCTTTTTCTAGAATGATACCCTCTCCCTTTCCAAGACCACAAGGCTTTGCAACCAATGTCGATGCCCGTAATCCTCGCTCTTTGAGGACAAGCCGTTTCAGCGCCTCAATGTCTTCCAAATGTGTAGTGGGCACAATGTGCTCTTTCAGGAATCGCCGCGCTTCCTTGTCTGGAAGTTCCTGCGATGTAAGTGATCTCAAGACCTCCAGCAAGCGCTTATCGTGGCATAAAAGTATCGTCCAGATGGGGTTGAGGCAACATGAAGCGACCGACAGAGCGGTAATTCCATCCAAAACTGCGTCGGAGAGATTAAGCAACTCATCCTGGTGCAGTTCTAGAATGCACTGCTTCACCGTCTCTGGTGGATCGTTACCATCTGATACACACACCAAAGACCCCTGTTTCCTCCCTCCTCTGAGCTGATTTGGATGAACATAACGAACAGTCGGTACATCACAGTCGCCTTTGTGCTTACGGAACATTACCTCAAGCACGGCTAAATCATTGAGAGGCTCTCTGCCGACAATGACAAAAAGCGTTTCTTTTGGGTGAAATCTTTGAACAATCTCAGTGACTAATGATTGTGTTGAGGGTACGACGCCAATACCAATAGATCCGAGAAGAGACGATGATGGGGCCGAATGAAGGGCTTCCGCGCATCCTAACGAAAGGAAAAACGCATTCAGGGCGAAGCGAGCATTGATTTCGCAGACTTGTAGACGGCAATCTTCACCAATCAAAATGTCTGGACGGAAGCAACCTATGGGGAGCTTTGTATTTGGCAACCCGTTCGTGAATTCCCAACAGCGCAGTAGTACATCTGTGGCCCTATTCGGAAGCGGCATGGCTCTCCGTAACCAAGAATCTGGCTTTCCCCAAGATTTCAGTACGCCCGCCAACGCAGAGGAAAGCACGGCTTGCAACTCTGCCATTTCTTGCAGCTTGGCACGAGGCAATACAAAGGGCGACGGACTCATCCTCAGCCCGCACCTCATTCCATCCGTGCCGCAACCAACGCGCTCGAGGTACGCCTTCTCGAATGCAGCGTGCGATGCGAGGATGGATTTCTTCGATATCTCTTGACTGGCGAAAATATTGCTGCAAAATCCACCAGAGCAGGCGGGTGGCAGAATCGATGCGATGGCATCGGAGGTTGATTGACTGTGTTTCCAAAGTTCTTCGGAATCCATCCGGTGAAGGAGCGGGCGACTCATGGTTCACAGAGGTTTGGCGTGTGTCTTGCGTCTTTTGAAGTTGTTGAATATGGAAGTGGATCCAAGCTGTGCACTGTGCCACCCATCGATGCGACCGGCAAGACCAGCTCGTTGGCAGGTCGAGAAGGTGCACGGCTCCAACAGCCAGCAGCGCTCGCATTGTTCTAGGCCCAGCTGCGCCATAGTCGTGCACGGCGAATTAAGGCCGCCCGACTCCAACGATCGTGATTACCATGCGAGCTCCATTTTTGTCACTGCTGCGCTGGGTAGTATTTATGAATATTTGTGGTGTGTGCACAGATTTTCAGTGCTAAATGCATGTGTTGCAAACTGATCTAAACCTACATTCGTTCACGCCATTCTTTGGTTGAAAGAACGAAATTTTCGTTAAGAATGACGACATTTTTTTATGTCAATGAAAAGAGCTTATGTTTCATTGTATGCAGTGATAGTTAGTTGAGGTTAGTTGCGATCCATTGAGGACTCTTGAGGATCCATGCCATTCGGATCCGCCACTCACCGCATTAATAAATAATTAATTGTCTCATTTTGCCAGACCCCAGCAAATATTTCCAAGTTCAGAAAAAGCAAACGAAATAACACGATCATAGGTGTCTGCCACAATTCCATTTTTCGCCCAAACTCCCGAAAAACAAAAACCAAATCTCTAATTTGGTATTGTTTTCGACCAAGTTTGGTCAAATAATGAGTTAACAATGGGATGTTTTGGCAATTCCCGCGGCCCCGTTCAGGGGGATATCAAAAAATTGTTTTTTTGGCCAAGTACTAAAAAAATGATTTGGGCAAAAAAGTTGACCTGTCTGGACAGGTGTTTATTTGCAGGAATTTGGTTTTCTACTCCTATTTGGCCAAAAAACCAATTTTTTTCGATGTCCACCCAACGGGTCTACATAAATTGAGAAAATATCTGAATTCCCATTGCAGAGAATGCTCTACTGCGCCATAATTCTTTTTGGCCAAAATT
>JALLPC010000484.1:0-12966 GCA_036940045.1 Stephanocyclus meneghinianus | reverse complement strand
CTTTACATGACCTCGGAACATTTGCTGTGGCCTACTCACCGTAAAATACGGTAGTGGCACGGCGCCAGTTTTGGGACGTCATCGTCCCAGTTCTAGCACCCTTACGAAAAATCGGTCTCAGTTCCAACACCGTTGAGCCTACACGTGGAATAATTTATTAGTATTCAAGATACAATTGTACAATCCACAACACAACAGAAACACGCGATAAAGGAATGTTAGGAATGATATATTAGATATTATTGTATGGTACCATACGGTAAGGTATTTGTACCATACAAACTGACATCGGACAAAATGGTACGATACTGTTTTGTTCATGGTATGGTACGATATTGTTATTGTATTCAGCTGCGAGACCGCGTCAGTTAGAACAATTGTTAAAGGTTAAAACCATGACAATCGGACGAACACTCAGTCTCATCGTTTTGCTCCTCCATTCATTATCATCCATCACGGATGCCTTTACCCCAGTGACGAATTCACTCGCACGACATTCTACATCGCCCCCCAATGCCGTTCTTTCCGCCAAAAGAAGACGCAGGAAGGATGCGCCATCGTCTCAATCAACAACCGACGAATTGCCTGATTTTGACATCGCAGAAATTGAAAATGAGGCTTCCGAGGAGGCAACTTCCGAGACCAAGATCGAGAAACCCAAATTGAAGCCGCCAGCACCACCTGCCCTGTCCAAACCTGCCAATCCTACCCCAATAAAACGAGGATCCGGTCTCAATCCTCAACTTGCCGAAGATCTGGGAGGCAACGTCGATGGACTCGATGAAGACCTCATCCTAACAGCAATGCGTGGCAAGGGAGAAAGTTGGATGCCCCCCCGATCCATCCAGGATACTTTAAATGATCGAAGTTTGGAGCGATTTATGGACTTTGACGCCATGATCCGACAGGATGGCGGAGGCGGCAAGAAAGTGGAGCTGCCCACTATGGAAGAAGTCGTTGCGAGACGTAAGCAACGAGAAGCGGCAGATGCAGTGCAGGAGGGTCGGATCGAAGATGCGGCAATGCTGATCGATACGGAGGGGATGGGTAAAAAGGCGGCCAAGAAGGCTGAACGTAAGGCGGCAGCGATGCAACGAGAAGCGCTCGAGGCTGGAAAGGCGAATGAATTCAATTTGGAGGATTTGAATGTTTTGAAATTGCTTGAGAATGGGGCTTGGGTGGGTATAGGATTGTTGGTTGTATGGGAAGTGTACATAAACTCTCCACTCTTCGAAAGGGCGGCGCCTTTGATTCCAGTGGTTTATGACCAGGTGCCTGGTATGTAGAATTCAGTGAAAAAAGGTTTCTCATGTCTAAGGATTCGTGTAAACCACCACAATTGATTTAAATAAGCTCACACTAATGCCGACAAAATGTCGAATAATTTTAGCAGACGCTATGTCCTTCTCTGATTGCCATCTTATCCGAATCGTAATGAACATTACTACATTTAATCAGGACTGCCAACCTATGAACTGACCAGATAATATGTAACATGTCAGCAACTCTACGCGCAGTGAGCCAGATTTCCCCCTCCCCCTTGATGAGCGGAAGGCGATGGCTTGTCAGAAGAAGGCGGTTGCTGGGCTCCCAAGGTACTGGCATGTTGCGTTGCTGAGGTATCGGGCGAATGCTGCGAGTTGGGATTCGGACCTACAGGTGGCGTGACACCAGATGCGACGTGAGGAAACATCATTGTCATCGCAGCATTTTGATGGTGAAATGCTGTTTGGGGTTGTGGCATTCCTTGAGTCGTTGAAGGAGCCAACGATTGGATTGGGGTAGTTGCGTGGAGTAGCTGCTGGGGGTTTGCTTGGCTGGTTGCTGCGGTGTTTGGAGAGAAACCTGTGCCATTATTATGTGCGTGAGACAACCCATGGACTTGGAAAGGAATCGATTGCGCTTGCATCATATGATGAGAGAGTGCAGCAATGCCTTGATGCTGGCCTTCCGATGGCTGCAGGTTGAACTGAAAAGCAGCAGCATTAAGAGCATGTTGGTTAAGAGGAAGGTGGGCAAATGGGGCGGTAGTTGCCGTTTGACTTGTCTGTTGGTAAGGTGTACCCGAGTTTGATGGTACACCATGAGAGAATGATGGAGATGGCATCCATTGTGAAGAAAAAGCAGCCCCGAGTGGATGAACTGCAGGAAATCCGGCGGACATCGAATTTACAGCGTCTTGAGGTACCATCATCGGCACCATCATCATGACCTTGATAGAAGAGAGTAAGATCTGTTGGTGAAAAATCGAATGAAAACAATTTGGCAAATTTTGATGCATAGATTATTGTCACCTTATCCTGNTGTGCTCTTCCGATCTGGTTTATGCTGTCCCATCCCCAAAGTCTTATAATGAGCAACCATTCTTCTCAAGTCCTCAATTTCTTTCCGCATTTCACAATTCAGTCTTCGAGCATCACGCAACTCTTCGTTCCGTCGTTTCCTAATAGCACGGAACTGCGAAAGCATGAGGCTGGTTCTGGCGATCAGTTCAACGCGATTCGAAGCACTGTATGTCCCAGCGGTGGAAATGACACTTTGAATGGATCCCCCCGGAAAGATTGACTCAGGAGCGGTGTCAGATTTGAGTCGCTTATTCGCAGAGTCTCCTTCAGTTGCGGCATCCGCGCTCCCTTCGTCAGATTTCATTTTTTCCTGAGATATTTCAAAAAGTGAGTTGCACTGAGCTTCTTCCATGAAATCTGTGGTTTCAATTTCGCGAACAAGGGCAGCGAGCGTGTTGAATTGAGAGTTGGTATCGAGTCTTCTCTGTTTTTCACGGTTGCGCTTGCGCTCGACGCGATCACTCTTTTTTGCTTCTTCTTCGTCATCGTTGTCTCTTGGAGACATGGAGCTCGCTCGACTGGAGGGTGGCTTCTTGCAGCCATCCGACACGTATTCAGCAGGTGCTTGCTTTGCGGCCATGAGGGAATTAACTTGGTCGCCCCCTCCACTCTCGTTCACACTCGGAGTACTCAATGACATAGGCCCATGTCCCCCTTGGTTAGCGGCGTCCTCACATCCTCGAGAAGGATTACACAACCCCTCGTCGCCATTGGATTCCGCAGCCGCCACACGATCATAATCATCGGCGTGATAATGACCGTGGTGAACTTCAACCTCGCCGGCGTGTCCGAAACACCCATCAAGAACACCCATCCAGTCATAATCGGCGTTCGAGTAGTGACCCATGTGATCGCCGCTGTCGTTTATCTCGAAGGAGGCGGTTGTGTGGGGACTGGAGGGCCGGGAAGGGTCCGCCATGGTGTCGATTGTATGGTACACGTTGAACAAGGAGAGCGGAGAGTTGACCTATGCAGGAACACGCGTCAGGAAGCCGGCGCTGAAACCGGCTTTTCACTACAGCCAGAAATAATAACGTGTAAGTCGATACAAGTCAAGGTTCAACCAGGGTACGTATGGTACCTAGCTAGGGACGGGTTGGGACTGTGCCGGTGCAAGCTTCTTTCAACGATGATAATAATATTATATTATTATGTTGTATTTATGTGTAATTTTTTCAAATGAATCCGAGAGGGATTTGCCGGCTTCAGACAAGGCTGGATAATTGACGGAAATTTTCCTGTCAGGGTTTACACAAGTATGGAAAATAATCCGGTTTTAGCCTCTTTTTGAGACTTCGCCGGATCGGCGAGGATGATATGGTACCATAATATTATATAATATCTCTCCATCATGCTTTCCTACGTACGTCTACAGACTGTGCGACTTAACTATGGCGTCAACAATGACAACGAACAAAACCCAGCAACAATGCTTTCAACATCTTAGAAAATTAAAACAGGCACAACAATTTTAACTTGCGAAGTAGCAAATTGGAAAGCTAAAGACCCAGTTTGGAGAATGACGGCATCCCCTTGGTCGACAACGGACGATAGTCTCGCTCTGACAAAGCTCAACGAACTGCGGAGGAAATCTTTTCGCGATCAAGCCATTTGGTTCCTGAATACCAGTTCTGCTGGTGAAAACCCCGATAAATGTGAGTGTGTGCGTCGAATTGAACAGAAATGTTTGGAAGTTGAAAAGAGGAGTGAATCCGAAGAATCGGTCCTAGATGAATTCACCGCGCATCGCCTGCTAGAATACTCTGACACACCACGCACGGTACCAGAAATCAGAAAATTCATCGAGGGTATCCATGGTAACAAAAAGAGACGTGTGTCCTTGGCTGAATTGTTGATTTACGCATTCGATGACGATTGGAGAAAGTTAATGAATTCTCCGGATTGCTACTACAACCTCGTTACCGAGAAGTATGCCACCG
This sequence comes from Stephanocyclus meneghinianus, assembly GCA_036940045.1. NCBI lineage: Eukaryota > Bacillariophyta > Thalassiosirophyceae > Thalassiosirales > Thalassiosiraceae > Stephanocyclus > Stephanocyclus meneghinianus. The sequence goes on along the minus strand of JALLPC010000484.1, from coordinate 8,681 downwards.
AAGAATTGGAAAAGGCGAAGACAGAGTTGAAAAGGTTGATGACTGCTGCAAAAGATGGCGCACAAGCCGCTGAAGATGCCCGTCGGTCTGAGGTAAATGATACCACATCTTTTCGAGCCGCGATTAATCTTTGAACTTCGTGCCAAATGAACGTTAATATTATGTCTTCTGTAGTTAATCGCAATTGAAAAAGAAGCCGAAGCATCTCGAGCCACAGATGCTGCGAGAATTGCCGAACAATCCTCACGAGCCTTATTGGAGGAGGAAAAAGAGACATGGGAGGCGTTGAACCTCCAGGAAGAAACGACGAGGAAAAGAAGAATGGACCTCGAAGCAATAGTTGCAGATAGCAAGAAAGGAATCGTTACGCGAAATAAAGCAAACGCTGAACTCGCTATTCTCTTGAGCGAAAATCCTCTGCAGTTGAGAGCAGCAAGAATAAAACAAGAGACCACAGTGCGAATGTCATCTGAAGCTTTGGCGAAATGCGAGGAGGCAGTGGAGCATTCTCAAGTTGCACTTCAACTTGCAATGATTGCAAGAGCAGAGGCAATCAAACGGAAAGAATCCGCACTCACGGCAGAACGAGCTGCGGAAGACTTTTTACAGTCTGCTCGGTTGGCTTTCGAACAAGCAAGCAAGGCTTTGCAAGAATTCACGAAGAGGCAGCAGAATAGGCGAGGAACGGTATTTTTTCTTAATGCAGATCTTAACGAACAAAGGAGGTTTCTCCCGAAAAGCAAATTCGTAGTCGCTCAAAAGTAGCTGTTGACCCTTTTGAAAAATCGATATCCTCATCATCGTAAGTGTGACGAATAATACAAGAATGAATCGAATGTTGTGTTGATGACAGTGCCTGTAGACTAATATTCTGTAAAACAATACTGTATCAGCCGTGATGTCTAAAGAGCACACCATTTCCTGCCCCAAAAATATTGCTGGGATCGAGAGCTTTCTTGACAGCAATGACAGAATTAACATAACCATCGGAATATATCTGGCGAACAAATGGTGCACGAAGCTTGCCTAAGCCATGATGATGGCTGAGTGAGCCACCAGCATTGAGTATTTCTTGCCGTGCACACTCCTCAATGGAAGAGAAGGTTGTACTAGGGTCTGATATGTTGTTGATGCTCATACAGAAATAGAAATAGACACAAGCGCCCTCGTCGTAGAGTTGTGTGATTCTACAACACACAAACGGCACACCAGGGAGTGCACGTTTTTTATGCTCGAATTGTATCCTATTTTTTGTTGCCTGAATAACGCGTTTCAGTTTGGACCACGGAACAAATGTTTCAAAGCTTTCTCCCAATATGTTGTAGTTCAATGCAAAATCTCGTAGATATGCTATTGCAAATGTGAGATCATATCCAGCTTTACCAACGCCCGGCCCGGCTAGGATTCCACAGTGAGATGCGGCAACATCACGCACGATCCTTCTCTGTATCTGTACTTCGGAAAAACTACCCTCAAAAGTGATGGTAGCGCAAACGACTGATTTTTCTGATAACTTTCCGTAATAGTAGGCTATATGTTTCGATAATGATTTTTTCAGACGATCGAATCTTGATGATTCCTCTTGTAGCGCTTGACCCAATCGAAATTGGTCATTGTCAAGGAGTCTCACGCTTGCTGGTTTCATCGTGCGCATCTTGGATATTGCTTTCGCGAACCGCAACCCAGTATCCAAGTCAGGGAGAAGGACACTTTCGTGGGAAGTAACCTCGGCTTTAGGCCAGATCTTCACCACAGCACTAACAACAATTCCTAAGCATCCTTCTGATCCGAGCATGATGGACTTGAAGTCAACACCAGTTGACACTCTTCCAAATGAGATCTTTTCTGTTGTATGAACATTTGATGCCACACCGTTTGCCCCAACCACTGTAACTTCCTTGACAATGTCTTCAATGTTCCCATATCTATTTTGCTTCATCCCGCTAGCTTTAGTTGCAATCCAACCGCCTAAGGTGCTGAATTCATAGCTATCTGGCTCGTGTCCAATTGTGAAACCCAGCTTGTCCATATGTTCTATCAACTGCCGCCCAGTAATGCCCGCCTCAACACATGCAAGTCCATCTTCTTGGTTCACCCAAATGACTTGATTCATTAATTTCATATCAACAGATATCATGAGCCTCGGATCACGCAATCTTTCAGGACAGTGAGTAGCATGAGTAACGTTCGTGCCTCCCCCGAAAGGAATGAGACACCAGTTTTTTGCTGTAGCAAGAGCAACTAGCAAACTGACTTCGCGTTCGTTACCCGGCCAAACAACAACGTCGGGAAAACGAAATCCCGGAGATCCTGATCGTAAGCGATACATATCCTCCTGCGTGTGACCAGTCCCGTGGCGAGCACGATCATGGGGCTTCGTTGAAACTTGGCTCATGCCAGTACCGAACAAAGCTGCGATGTCAGAGAGGTCTCCCACGGTAAATGGGGTATCGGCGTCGAGATTCAACTTCTCAATTGCTGGAAACGTGATACTACTGGGATCGATCTTGACTTCGAGTTCATCTTCGATAAAAATTGCAAGGTTGGGAAGCGTCTTCCCGCTAATATTGTACCGTTTGCCTTTCATGACAACGTTCTTTGATCCATCGGGACCTACGTTCAAAACGAAGTAAGAATCTTGATAACCCCAAGCACCCAATGATTCCGAATCCGGATTGCTGCATCTACTTGACGGGTGAAAAAGTGGTTGCGTCACCGATGAGTTTTCAAACATCTTCAAATTGGATTTCTCTATTTGATATGTTATGGAATTCTGTTTCGTGGAGAAACACCTTATTTGTGTAGCAGCTCGCATTAAGAAGTGAGGAATCTTCGGATTCTCAGACAAATATTGCATAATGTGATCTTCTTCGGGGTTGGGAAATCCATTCAGCTGAAGTTTGCTGACACTTTCCTGCACAGCATCTTCTGCGGCTTCAAAATATTCCACAAGTTTTGCGACGACAATCTTTACAGCTTCACTGGAATGTCCTGAACCTGAGAGACTTGCACCAGATGGTGATAACCATGCGGACCACATAGGATGTGATGACGAGAGGAAGGGGGCGAAGAAATGGCCAAAATGAAGCATCGCAGCCCAGCGCAAGTCAAGAGATTGCGGCAATGAAAGCTCGTTCGATATTTCGCTGAACTGCGGCCAAACTTTAACGTGTAGGTCTCCGAGAGCTTCTAAAATGAGTTCTTCCTTTATACCCAAAGACAAGGAGGCAGCTTCAATGTGGAATCTGGACACGATGATTCTGTTCTGGTGACGACGTTGAATTTCATGACACAACGAACTTATCGTCTCGCTATTTGGAATTTCCAACACACCAGACGCTGACACAAAAACTCGTCCAATGCTGACACTTCTTGACAATGCTCGGCGCAACCAATGCAAGAGGTCTGTCAGCCGCAGTCGTCTCGCATGATCCCGGCATGCTTGTTCCATCAGACTTGTTTGATCAGGAAGCGCCTCGTAGTTGATTGTCAGGGGAAGCACGAGAAACTTTTGGTTAGTCTCAGCTAGACACCGCATGAAGCCTGTCCTCGGACGAGAAAAAGTGCGAAACCTACTACGTTTCCCTTCAATAAAGACCTCAATGAAAGAGTGCGTTCGTCCGCTCTTTATTATGACGTCAAGATCTCGCCGAAGACTAGGATCTGCCCTATTCCTACCACGCTTTAGGAAAAAGGCTTGTGCCCCACTCGCAAGCCAACCAACGATGGGAACGTCTCTGAAGTCATCAGCTGCCGCGATGAAAGGCACATCAATACCCAATTCAGGATATGAGAAGCAGACATAGCTAATGATGAGGAAGTCATAAAGTGATCGATGGGTTGGGGCAATGATGATATTGTGTCGATCATTTGTCGGGGATTCTGAAATCATCCTCGCCAGCTCAACGAAGGAAGCGGCATCTATTTCGATTTCATTCGCAGTGTGACGGAATATCTTTGAAAGCAAAAACCCCCCTAATCGAATGAATAAATTTCCCTTCGGTTGAGTGAGTGCCCATATTAGATCCGACGCTGGCTTATTGTGGTTTGAACCGGCTACAACCAAAGACGCTATCGTGTTTTCATCGCACACCTTCAAGTTTGTTTTGTGCTCATGCTGGCGGCCTCTTTCTTTTTCGAGATTTGATATGAATCGATGAGCTGCAACTGCACAACTGAACATGTATCTTTCGCCATTAAAATCGGACGGCGCCACAAGATTACTCTTGAAATAAAAGTTTTGATTTGCAAAAGGAAAGAAAAGCATCGGTAGATCCAAAATCGGCGACAGAACTTTTACATCACGAGAAAATCTTGAATTCTTGTGGATTCTTTGATACAGATGCAATAATGTGTCAATTGGTGCGCGCACAAATAACAAGTGAAGACGTTGAAAGGTCGTGTATTGAAAATCGAACCACGGGAATATTTTGGTGGAAAGCAAAAGACCTGCATAAGCTACTATTCGATCAACGTGTCCGCACACCGAGCCAAGATGCGTTATGGCAAATGCATAACCGACCCACGAAAAGGAGGCTCTATTAGACGAGGACGAATCCCATGCAATAGTCGTAATTGTTGGCTTCCTTCCGAAGTTTTCATTGGTATCATACGAATTAGTTTCTTTTTTCTCCTCGAGGTAACTTTCAAAACTTGGAGAGTCAACGCATTGTACCAAAGGCGTGTTGCGTTTTTTTAGTGTCTTTGATAAAATCACTCGGCAAACGACGTCGACGGGCACAAACGGCACTAACTTTTTCCCAAAGCACCACATGTTGTATGGGAATTTCAGGTACAAGCAAGCTGCTGCAACAATTGTCGATGGCTTATCCCCTGCCCAGCCTTCATACGGTTCTTGGACGGATGGTCCGACAATGCTTGGTCTAAATATTATAGTGTCGACACTTTGTTCTGAATGCAGTAGATGCTCACAAATACATTTGCTGAAAGTGTACGTGTTAGGAAATCCAAGCTCATTCATCGCCGCAGATGCATACGACTGCGTTCCAATCATGGACTTATAGAGCTCCCATGGGTCATAGGGATCCAATGTGAATAAGCGATCTTGAAGTGGCTCGGAACTCGTGCCAGTGCTACCACCGTGAACGAAGGCAGTGCTTATGTAAACGAACTGTGCTTTCTTGTAGTGAAGGTCCTTAGTCAACTTCTGCATTTGTAAAGATGATGTGATGTTCGACACTGCAGCATCTTCGAGTGACTGCGAAAAACTCACTGCCGCAGCACAATGAAAAACATGGGAGATATTCAATCCGCACATAGAAGCTAACTGCGGCTTTGTCAACCCACAATCCGGTAGAGTGACGTCTCCTTCAATGACATGAACAAGGATTGACTTCTCAACTTCACTTAAGAAGTCGAACATTGATCGAGACAAAAGGTCCTGTATTCTCTCTACAGCCGATTTGCCTCGTCTTGCTCTCACAATCACAGCCACACCTGCAATTCCTAACGAGCGCCGATGTAACAGGAGCTCACGAAGAAGAAGTGAACCAATAAACCCAGTGGCACCCGTGACTAGGCAGATTCGGGATTCATCATCTTCAACGGGAGATCCGACTTTTGGGATATCAGTCGAGTCCATCGTTAGCACCGTCTTTGACTGCAGGAAGTTTGAGTTGTCTTCTTTCTTGCAGTCAACATCAAATGGTGATTGAAACAGCATGTCACAGTACTTGGAAAAAGTATTCGAAGACTCTATGTACACAGGACCCATGTATTGACTAAGTATAACCAACAGAATGATAACACAAACAACTGCCGACAACATCCATTGAGCGAATCTGACGGATGTGTTAAGTATCATTTTCAGTGAAGTGCTGTAACAACTGTCAACAAAATACCATTGTACGAAAACCGCGAGCATTATTGTAGAGACACTCCGTCGGCCCGCTTGAGAAGATGGTTTCGTTTTCGACTTCGATTTTTTCTTGATTGTCAGAACACCTTCTTTCAGCGCTCTGACTAGTCGATTCTGATAATCTAAAGGAAAGTTGTGACCTGTGACAGGAAGATACAAAATATGATCAAAGACAGCACGAGTTCTAGGACATTGATCGGGCCTAACTGGCTTCAACTGAGTCAAACCGGACGGAGCATCAATTCCCATATCCAGCAGATATTTGCTCGTACGACGCGGATCCTCAACTAAAACAGGAAAAATCCATCCATTCATCCCTGACCCATTCAAATTTCTCGGTATTAGAACATTCCTTTGCAGATTGGTGACTACACGCCTCTCGAAAGTACTGCATCGATTCCTGCGAGCGATACTTCTTCGCATTGTCATGTCAGAAGCTTTTAATCTTTGATAAAGCAACGCAAGCATGGCCGCACACGGTCGGCATCTCAGTTGGTTAATCAATTCAGTTCTTCTCAAACTGCATTCCATAGATGAGTTGTTTCCAGCAGAAAATCCTCTCAACGCCGCGACCACTAAGTCATCATAGTCCCATCCAAGAAGTTCGATGAGCATTTTGGCTATGCCGCATGCAATGAGAGAATGTGATAGCAATTGAAACACTAGACATTTTAGAACTCGGATAGAGAATGAAATATTAGATTGTTGAGTGTATAATGTTTTTTGTATCCTTTTCATAGATTCCGAATATTCCATCATATTCGGGCACTGTGTTGTTAATTCCTTTCTTTGTTGAGTAAGCCCTGCTGCCGGGTGGCTTCGCAATAAGGTTAAACCTCCTCCAAGAGCCGTTGAAGTCTTGATTGGTCCAAAAGAAAAGAAACTTGCGTTGGCTAACGTGCTGCCGAAAGACTTCCCAGTGTAGCACTGTGCGCAATCTTCCCAAATCTCTAAACCACTATCATCAGCCATATCTCTCAGCTTCCTCATGATGACGTCCTCGGCAATAATTGTTCCAAAAGGATGAACCACAAGGATTGCTACTGTCTTTGCGGAAACAGCAGCTTTCACCATTTGCAGATCGATACCCCATAATGATTTGGCACAGAAGTCGAGATCTCTTTTCGTTGAATCAGCAACATTTGGGTTATCGTTTGCATTTGCTTCTTCACCAGGTTCACTGCCCTGCGCAGTCTCATTCGCACAAGATTTCGCCGTTGTGGGGAGATCAACCGGTACTAAGTTTAGATAATGAAATTCCATCACATCCACCATGCCTTGAATGCTAATCCCAGGAACAATCACCACTTCTGAACCTTTCGGGAAGGATCTCACAGATAAATACAAATCCAACAGAGATCGGACCGATAGCCCCACCACCACTTCAGTACAACAGTTCCCATCTGCATCATGTGGTGTATTGCTCGCATCAAGCACTTTGGCCATTTTGATAATTTCTTTTTCATGCGATTCTCCGCGCTCTCGAGGATGAAACGACCCAAATAGAATGCTAAGTAATGTGATGAAGAACGAAGGTAGAATGCGTGATAGAATGTTGTGAATTATTCCTCCACCGAGAAAAAGGTTATACATCGCATACTGGGCGCAGCGGAATAGTGCGTAGAGTAGGTCAAGAAGGGAAATGTCCAATTGACCACGCGGCAAGAGAGTGGGAAGGAAAGATAACCTGGACGAAATGGTAGGTCCGGCTGATGTGTTATTGAATGGCTCTGGATTCGCTTCCTTCTCTTCAATCAGTAGTTGGCAGTCACCATCTGTTGTGTTGTTCGTAGATTCATTACTGGATTTCTCGCCGTTTTCCCTTTCTTTGCTTTCTCCTGCCACCTCGTTGCTCGTTTCTTTCTCATCTTCTAGTCGTTGCAGTGATGTCAACATGTCATGATAAATCAAAGCACACTCTCGTCCAACTGCACTCCCATCCTGACTCGCTGCCACCTGTGCGTACCTCGTCATTCCCTCGACGAAATCTCCATCACATTCGTTAGAGCATGCCAACCAAGCATCGTATTTTGCACGTCCCACGGGATCAAACAAGGAAGGACGCGGCGTAGAATGCACGTCTTGCAAATCACCGTGATTGTCCGAGGCGGAAGTGGCAACCTTGTAATATCCGTAAAGCTTTAATCTTACACTATCTGAAACGAGAATTTTATTCCCCTCTTCGTCTACCGGGGGAGAGCTGCGAATAAGAGCGGAGATTTGATGGAATGCTTGTTGAATGATTTCGTCGCGGAGGAACTTTTTGTCGGGGGCGTGGTAGATGCCCATGATTTCATTGGAGAAAGTGATGTCAACCTGAGTGGCGGGATATTCGTTGTGCCTGCAATACACCCTCAGTTTGTTTCCCTTCTGTTTGCGAGGAAGTGCTGCTGATTATTTCAACGACTGGTGGGATCGCTCAGGCCACTTCAATGACTCGATGGCTCAATGGCTATGGCTATATGATATACTTCGACCTATTATCCAATCATGTCATTGCTGATATAGTATGTCGAATTTTTATGGGACGAAGGAAAAGCTACAGGGGAACCCAACTGCAGAAAAGTGGGAGATATATTGTATGGTATGGTACACTAGCAAAGTACACTGCAAATCCTGCCTTGGTGAAAAACGAGTCGGGGTTAAGGAAACACGGAAAATATTTGCAGGAACCGCTTTCTTATACTACAGAGGAAGTAGAAAGAAACGAGAAAATAGGAGGGATTCTTTAACCCTTACGTAGGCAGTAGTAGCCTGATTGTAGCCTGATTTTGACATTTTGCCATGAATCAGCCTGTAGAAG
>JALLPC010000483.1:0-12982 GCA_036940045.1 Stephanocyclus meneghinianus | reverse complement strand
AAAGATCAAACTGGAGGTCGCAAGTCTCAAGTAACAGCCGACAGAACCTCGCCTGCACTATTCCTTCCTCTTATTAGTGCCACAATCATGCCTATGCCAATAGTCATCCGAAATATTAACTATACAGAAGAACGCATAGACCCAGCCACGGTCGTCGGCGTCGTCACACCGGCACCAAGAGGCATCATCTCCTTGGAGAACAACTCTACACAATCACTTAGAAATCATGCCACTACTCGCATGGGCGACTTAAGTACAAGCCCCAGATTGTTCGGATATGTCTTCAGCTTTCTATCCAGTGCCGTCGCCTTGACATCTTCAGTAATGTTTTATGTTCGTGGTGTATTTCCTGCAAATTCATCCACATTGGAAGAGTCTACCATCGATCGTGGAATAAATATAACAAAGAGTGAACTGCTAACCCTACAGGACAGATACAATAGTATGAATATAAGCGGCAAGCTGTTTTTTTCAAGTGGAGGGGTCGTTACCCAAGACTACCAAATATACGGATCGATTGTCGTATCTGGACTCATTACTGCCATCACGCTTATTGTGCTCTTAGCGCATCTTGATTCCTTCTGCTGTCCCAATAGATTTCGAAACTTCTTTCGTGACGGAAGCCCATCAGAGAGGAATTTAATCCTTGCGTTGATTGTGATATCAGCAATATCTCTTCACATTTCGACATCCAGGTTCAGTGTAGGGGAAGCCCAGACAAACGTATTTTTCTCTACGTGGACTAACTTCGTTAGTTGTGCAGTGAACTTTGAAGTATGGAGAACCGGAGCTGGAAGGCACTTCTCCTTTCAAAACATTATATTTGATAGGAACTTTCCTCTGAAGAGGCATTGGTTTTTCATGTCAATCTTTACGTCCATCACGTTCCTTTCCATGATCGACTATTTGATGAACAAGTAAGTCTCATTTTTGATCATTTTGTCAACTAGTTAACTCGCGATAATATGTTGCTCTGCATGACACACTTTTTCAAAGCAATATAATTGCCAATAAATCAGACTGGGATTGCCTCAAACTAAGCTGGAAAAATAAGTGGCTGTGGATGTCTCTTGGGTTGACTGTTCTATCATGGGGGGCATTCTTTATGCGCCGATTCGTAGCGGTTTCTAAGATGGTACAACGACTCGTTGAAATGTTAATCGTTACAGCGCAAGTTGCTATCTCTGGCTACGTAATTGTAAATCTCACCGGTGGTCGTTTGGATCAAATTTCATGTCCCTCAAATCTATACTTTTCGATCTGGGGGTCTTTTTTTATAGGAATATGGATCTTCAGCTCGTTACTGGAGACATGGGGTGAATGAGTAGTTTCCATCGCTCCGGTCCCCTAAAATGTAATTTTAGATTACAAATACGTGCGTTAAACAGTGCTAAATATCATTTGCTGCAAAATCGTCGAATAACATAAACTAGGACAGCATTCAAAATGAGCAGTTCGATTTGAACGCCTCTTGACTCGCTCACAGCGTCGTCTTAATTAAAAAACAACATCGGCATCATCCCCGGCATCATAGTTAGCTGTCATGTCCACTTCAGAACCCTTCTTCTTCGGGCCGACGATCTTTCCAGCCTTCTTCGCCTCCGCCACAGCAAGATCTTTGAGCCTCTTCTCCTCCTTGAGATCACTCTCTTTCTTGGACTGCACAAGCTTGAGCCTAGTAAAATCCTCTCGCTCCAACTCATCCAACTCACGGCTAATGTAATCTAACACACGTTCGATTTTAGGAATGGTCACGTTCTCTAACGCATTTACCCTGCGATTTGTCACTTTCATTGCTTCGTCCAAGGTGACGAAACTAGTCTGCAACGACGCAAGTTTGATTAAATTCTGAAGGAGAGCAGAATATTTCTCACGGACAATTTGGATTTTCTTGCCTCCTCCGACGAGACCAAGACTCGCATTATCCGTGGCAGCACCAGTTTCATAGTAAGTGAAGACGGGCAGTTTAACTCCGGCAACGTTGTCAATTCCAGCACCGACGCGGACACGTGCCGTCATTGATCCTTCTGACACTTTCTGTTTAAAGTTTCCTGCGGCATATTCAGCTTGGGTGAGCGAGAAGAATGCACTCGATGAATCGGCGGCCATACCAGACTTAGTCTCGGCGATGGCTTTCGCATAGTCACGGAACTTGACTTTGAGGGCGTCTGCTTTCTTTTTCAGGAGTCCGTGCCCAGACTGTGCGGCCTTTTTCTTGCCTTTGAAGACCTGTTCGTTCATACGGGTGGGGGGAACTTCCGACATAGTTGCTTGTTCCAATGAGTGAAGCTACACGCACACAAAGTAAGACACCGGCAGAACGAAAGAGTAAGAGTCGCTTAAACAAGGGTTTTTATCGTGGGAGAAGCGGTGAATCGCAAGCCTTTGTCTGTGCCGTTCGAGGTTATTTTGAGATACTAAGGTAATCACGAAATGTGTTTTTTTCTCCCTCAACACGTTTGTAACGTAAAACATAAAAAGGCCTAAATGAAGATGGGAAGTCCAAGCTTATACAACTATTCGAACTGAAGATTTTCAATGATAATTTTGCGATAGCTTTCTTCTTTCCAGAAAGTTTTACAGCCTCGCCTCGCCAACGAAGACGTTCGAAACTGTCCTCAGTCCACTGGTGTTGGTCAAAACGGAAGCCAATCTCCACTCAGACGTCCCAGCTACCATACCTCTTTTTTACGTGATGGTGTGTAGCCCAGTGTCGTTTCGTCTTCATGACCACTTCTTGGCGGAACGCCTTTCCCCTGCGCAATCGAGAAAGTTTATTGACTCTCTCTTTCTCTTAGTTTCAGCCCATCAAAAGTATTAAATTAGCGCATCGGGGGTACGATATACTCGTCATGACTTCATGGCCTTTGAGGAAGTAACTGATAAATTATAAGGCCAGTCAGTTGATAGATGATAGATGATAGATCGATCCATTGAAAACGAGATGTCTTCTTTGCAACCTGGCAACAACACCCAATCTTCTCCCCAAAACCCGAAAGAGGTGGACTACTACCTAAACCCTACAGAACTTTTTCGATGGATCAATTACCGCCGTTGGGATGGTGCCCGTGCCCGTGCACAGAGCCATCCTGACGAATGTGACACTTGGATTGTCTCTCGTCACACTTCTGATGGAAGAATCCTGTGGAGACATCTACCATTGCATCTGGTGTGTATGCAAAGAGAGGCAGCAACGGTACCAAACGAAGAGGATTTAAATGCCACCGTCGCAGCAAGGCACATAGAAACATTAATTGATGTCCTCTTGGATTCATATCCAGAGGGTGCGTCTAGCCCTGATGATCAGGGCATGTTGCCTCTGCACTTACTCTTGACAAAATGTGAAAATGAACCGAATGAACGAGTCATTAACTTACTGTTGACGAGTTTTCCCAATGCAGTTGATGTACAAGACAAATTCGGAAGGACTCCCTATGATATTCTTCGAGATCAGGCGAAGGATGGAGCAAGTGATAGAACACGAGCTGCATTCAGAGCTCTGAAGCGAGCAAGATATGTATCAGACAAAATTTCTGCAACCATTCGTGACGAGAGTGCAAATATAGTCGCTGCGGTACAGAACGAGGCTTCGAATGAACGTGGTGCGTCCCAAAAAATTATCGTGCGGTTGGAAGAAGAGTTAAGCATCTGTCGAAAGCAGATGGATGAGCAACGACACAGGGACAATAATTTGCAATCTGAAATCCGCCTGTTGAGTGACCAACTGGCCTCTGTAAAGGTGACGCTTGATAATGCAAACAGAGCTTTAGAAATGACAAGAAAAGAAAGAGATGATTTGCTAAATAAGGCAGAGGACCTGGGCAACAGATTGAAATATCACGACAGAGACTTAGAAAACGTGAGACATGAAGCTGAGGAAAAGCGACAGAATGATATAGATACAATTGCAAACTTGCGATCCGAGTTGAACACATCCAAGGCCATGACCGAAGCGCTTGAATCGCAGCTTCGATCCCGCTTCACTAATGAAGAGTACCTGTCAACAACAGTCGCTCGTTTGGAAGCGCAACTCGAAGAAGCGACTAGTCAACATGAACATGCTCTAAAAAAAGCACAGCACGAGGTAGAATCTCTTAATGTTGATAACAAGAGGCTGAAATTCAATGCCGAGGAATTTTCCAAGAAGAACACTCTGTTGCAAAACAAGTTGAGTGAACTCAGTCAACAAATGACGAGCATCATGAGCTCTCACAGTGCACTTAGTTCAGAGCATGATAGATTGATCGAGTTATCCGAACGTCACGAGGCCCTTTTGCTCGATGCATTTCGGAAGGAGAGGTCGGAACTAGTTGATGCTTTCAATAAACAACGTGAAGCACTGGAGAAGTCATTTGCTGAACAGGATAGGGTTGTAAAAGAGTCTTTAAAGAAAGAAGACTCGATCCTACGCCAAGCGAAAGAAGATCGCTCTCGTGGCAGAGTAATGGTTGAAAAAATAAGAAAAGAATTTCAAGAAATTCGTACTGCTGCCGCTGATAGAGAAAGGCAAATGCATGCTGAGGCACTGGTTGCTAATCGCAAAGGAAAACGAGAGCCTGTTTTGATCAATCCTAGCTCTTCGGCATCTACCAAAAACTCCTACGGATCCAACCCATCAACACCTACAGAGAGGAGGAATCCACCACCATCACAAGAAGCTCGTTCGGGACACGCCGCAAGAATTCCACAACATCACCCCCCAGCAAACCAAGTCGATGGTCATCTGGTACGTATGCTGGATGAAAGGGCGGCTTCTCAGAGTGGAAGTTCAAGACGCGATCCCGACGGCACAATAACAGGGGGTTATGCTGCCGCAAACCAACGGACCTATTACTCTGCCGAAGGTAATGTGAATCCCAATCCAAGCCACGTAAGACGTGATGGACGGAATAATAAACCCATGCCGCCTACAAGTATCACTGGAAGCATGTACCAAGCTTCGTCCTACCAGGGTGGTTACAGTCTCGACGAATACTCCCATGCTTCTGACGATGGCAGCAATTCCGCGGGTTACAGTGATTCAAGCAGTTATGAAAGGGCGCATCACACTCGTGATCCGCATGATTACCAGCGCGGTGTAGGAAGTAGAATGCAAACTCATCACAATAGCAGACAAGATTTTGGAAACCCAAGAGGAAGTTTACAATACATCAGCGAATCCTATGGTGATGAGAGTGGAATGGGGTAGAAGTCAAATGTATTGCCTTCGCCACCCTAGTGTTGTTCTGTGGGTTGTTTGTTGTTAGCTATGTTATAGGACGGGTTCAACTTATAATTCATACGATCTACAAACAGTCTCAGCGAGTTGCATTCAATCTTTTCTGCATATGTCTTGTTTAAACCCTCTCACAATTTTCATGTACTCTCCAATTTCATGGAGCCATGGAAGAACGACCTTTTGAAAAGGACGAACTCCTGCTCCTTTGAGGAACAGTTTCCACCAAAATGAGCCATTGACACTCAGACCCCAGTTGTCAGCAAATCCTACCGGGGCCACTTTTTTACTAAAATTAAAAGGTTAAGTACCTCAGAGACGGAGCAAGATGACGAGGCAGTGTCAAAGCGAAAAGAAACGTTTCCCTTGCAAACTACGCACTGGGTTTCCACATTAGTCATAAAATCCGTCCTCGTTTGCGAAATAAGATAACATAATTTGTCACATGACGCAACCAGCGGAAACGAACAATAGCAACTCCCCAATCTTCATATATATTACCGCTATCCAACCTTGTCCAACCCCATCCGGAGTGTAGCCTCACGATGTCTGACGAGCACCTCAGTTCATCTCTCAATTCCGAGCAAATCTAGAAGGTTCGCCTTACGTGCTTACAAACGATTTCTTGAGCTGGTCCAAAGGAATAGAATCGATACGAATAAGGCAAGCAAAGAAGTTCCTAGTAATTTTGTTAATCTTGCAAACTACTTTAGTTGTCTACATGGGGTTTGCAAGTCCATAATAAAGACCATCTCCGATTGTCAACAAATATATAATGTCTGCATCGAATCAGGAACGTCAGCAACTCTCTAAGCAGTGCTTGACAGTTAGAATCCACGCAACCATGGATTTAATTGAAGGTAGTCTCCGTACGCTGGCAACTCTGGAGCTGCTCATACAAAAACGAGCAAGCCTGCTGATCTCCCCGATTGACCTTCAAGCAATCAAAAAACATCTGCTTATCCTGAGCACAGGGTCCCTGAAGCTGGTCCTGCTGAAGTTGGGGTGCCCCCACCTCATACTGCCGCACCTGCTGCGTCTGCTCGGCAGGTGACGAATCCCCACCGAACGAATTTGCCACGGCTCCAACGGCGCGGTGGGCAATGGCCGATCCGGTTCCAAATGCCATTCCTTGGGCGATGGTAGATCCGATTCCCGAGAGCATGCCGCCGCCAGAGGATTGTTGCTGCATGGGAGCTGGGGGGTGGGCTGCTCCCCGTCCGGCTCCCCCGGCCCCCGCACCNGATTTCGGTGAGATGAGTAGTTACGAGGTAAAATTCATCGTGGGCGATGACATCAAGTGGATCGGCAGTCGCCACGAATCTAGCCAGATGAGGCCAGCGACGGACCGAGACTCAACGAAAACGACAATCACCTCGAGTTTGTCCAGCAAGACAGTTCGTGAAAGGGCTCACACTTACCGCCATTTTGATTTGGTTTCCCTTTCTAAACTTATAAGTTGTCGTTGGATCGTCGACAAAGATTCTTGTCGTTGACCGGAGACGAGATTGATTTTATGAACACCTGGTGCCTGCCTGCTGCTGCGTTGGCTGCAAGCTCTGGACACAGTTGAGTTTGTGTGGCGGGTGGATGAACGCAGGACTGACTCTCGACCCAGCTGCGATCTTCTAAGAAGATTCCATGAAAAAGTTTACCTTTTCGCTCGAGGACATTTTTTTCCGTTTTACTTAGTTTTACATGAAGTTTTGTAAACTTTCTTTCGTGTGATAATTCATTGCAGACTTTAAAGGTATGTCTGATTCCCTGCGGAACTCCAGCTCCATGCAACTCATAATCATATATTATTCTCTGAAGAATAATAAAATATAGAGTGGATGGCCAAGACATGGTCGAGACCATACCATATTATTATGGACACGATGGTTACAGGGACGACACGCACCACACAACAAGCCAAACAGACAGACAGCGCACCTGACCCCTATCTAAAGCATGACGTCTAACCGAGCCGCCTACTCTGTCGCCGTGGTGGCAGCTGCAACCACTCTCATCTCTCTAACTGTCTTCGCTTTCCGCCGACCCAAAACAAATGGCACACACCATGAATCTTTCCTGCCCTATCCCCCAACACCACCCAACCCCCATTGGCTTTGGGGTCACGCGCTCTGCCTGCGTCCCGATCCCAACGCACCCAAACAATCTCATGACCTTCTTTTCCTCGAATGGAACAAAAAATTGAAAAGCAAAGTGGTCATGTTTCAAATTCCAATGCTGGGTCGTTTCATTGTCGTCAGCGATGCGACCGTAGCACGATATGTCCTCATGGGAAACTTTTGCAAGTCGCCTACCTACAAGACTCTCTTGCCTCTCATCGGTCGAAAAAGCATGGTGGCGACGGAAGGTGAGACGTGGGCGTCACAGCGAAAGCTTTACAATCCCGGGTTTGATCCCGCATTTCTTCGGGGTTGTGTTAAGACCATTTTGGAGAAATGCAATCGTTTCATTGCAAGTTGTGATGGTGATGTAGAGAATGGAATGGAGACAAATATGCTCAGTCGAGCGGTGGATCTTACCTCAGATGTCCTTGCGCAGCTAGCGTTCGGAGAGGATTGGGGTGTGAGCAATGACAAGAACAAAGGTCGTGAGACATTGCAGACTATTCGTGAACTTACCGCCGCAGTTGGAGAGAATATGAGCAATCCGCTGCTGAGATACTTTGGATTAAAGCACATGTGGAAAACATGGAGGCTTTCTAGGGCGTTGGAGCGATCTATGCGACGCTTGGTTCACAGGCGCCTCGAATTCATGGGCGATGTTTCGAGAGATAGATCGGACGAAAGAGACATTTTATCGTTGACGTTATCAAGTGTGTTAAAGTCAAACCAATTGACCAATCCCCGAAAAGTGTCGTTTTCCTCAAATGATTTGGAAAATATGACGTCGCAGTTGAAGACATTCTATTTTGCTGGGCACGATACAACTGCAACGACAATTGCATGGGCTTTTTGGCTTCTTGTTCAACATCCACTCGTTCTTAAACGAGCTAGAGAAGAAGTTGTAACTCATATTGGAAAGGAATGGGAAACTCAAGCTCGAGTAGGCAGTGAGTTGAGTGAAACAACGTACGACGCAGTCCAAAAGTGTGAGTACCTTGATGCTATTGCCAGGGAGACTCTGCGTTTGTATCCACCTGCAGCATCTACGAGAATTATTACAGATTCTCAGGCCAATGCTGGTGGTTACCGGTTGGGTAATGCAATCATTCATTTAAACTTCTATGCCATTCAGCGTGATCCAGATGTGTGGGAAGATTCCGATTGTTTCATTCCAGAGCGCTTCCTAGGAGAAGAGGGTAAGAAGAAGATTGCTTCTTCCTCATTTTTGCCATTTAGCAAAGGCATGAGAGATTGCATTGGGAGATATTTTGCTTTACTGGAGACAAAAATCGCTCTTGCTGTTTTAATATCAAGGTATGATGCAATTATTGTAGATGATGTTGAAATCTATGCATCACGATTGACTTCTATTCCTCTTGGTGGGTGCAAAGTTAAATTGCACCATAGGACTAGTTAACAATGCAACACAGTTGAGTTATGATTACGTAGATACTTAGAAAATTATTTGTCTGCATGTTTGCCATTATGTGGAAAGCTTGGACGATGAAGCATATTGTGATGCTGTTGACTGCTGTTTCCCATCATATTATGCTGCATGAATTGTGACATCTGCGGCTGGGAATAGCCAAGGTGACGTTGTTCTGCTGGAATATACCCAAAGTGTGCCTGCTCTTTATTTTGTTGTTGCTGCTGGTCTTGGATTTGCTGGTGCTGCAAGTTTTGTTGCTGATGTTGCACCATTTGTTCATGATGGACATATTTCTGAGAGTTAGAATTTTGCTGCTGCGGCTGTTGGTGTGGGTGATTGAACATCTGCATATACTTCCTGGCCATTAATAGCTGTTGATATTGCTGCTGCTGAAAATTTGGTTGCTGTTGCTGCGGCTGTTGGAACTGCTCAAGATTTGGTTGTTGTTGTTGTTGCTTCTGCTGCTGCTGCAACAGTGAAATTGTTGGGTTTGAGATGCGCTGCTGCTGCTGCTGTTGTTCATTGTGAAAGAATGAAGCCTGGTGCAATACTTCTTCAGGTTTTTTCACAGTTGGGGTGATAACCATCTGCTCATTCATATGTAACATGTTACTTCTCTCGGCATATCGCAATTCCATTATTTGCGGTTGCTGCACATCAATCGCGGTATTATATAATGTTGCATCTGTCAATAGTTGGGAGGCCTGCTTCTGTTGTTGGTGTGCATTTTTCACATCTTTGGAATTAGAAATATCTTTCGAAGAGACAGACTTGCTTTTCCTACTCGACTTCTCGATTTCAGTCTTCTTTGCTGCTGGTCTCTTTACTGCAGGCTTCTTTGCTGATGGTTTCTTTGCTGCCGGTTTTGACTTCTTGACAATGGGAACTTTAGATATAACTTTGGATTCTTTGTGATTTTTGACTTCGGTTTTTCTTCCTGAATTAATAGTCTTGGCAATCGTATGTTTCTTTTTTTGTTCCTCAAAAACAAAACTATAACCCAGTTGAATCTGTTCTTCCGACTCCGAAAGAGGATCTGCACAAACGGCATCTTTTGTAGCAAGCAAAGAAAAGACACGAGAGAAATAAAATGAAAGAAGTAACTAAAAGCACGTGTAGAATACAGCACAAACCTGTAGTATCTCTCTGTTGGTAAGTTGGATTTGATTCTGCAAGTGAGCTTGCTTTGTTTGAAAAAGTTGAAGGTACATTGATAGAGAGAGTCCTTAGATGGCGAGGATGAAGAAGCGATGCCGCCTGGCGACCAGTAGAGCAGCACACGGAAAGAAAACTCTGAGACACAAGCCCGTCTATGTCAACTGGCAGGATAGAAAATGTCTTCTTTTTCATATCATGAGGCGTGTCCAGACATAGATGCCAGCCAGGCTCACGCAAAGTGGGCGAAAGTGAATCAGAAGTAGGTGCAGGATGCAATGCCAGTAATATCATCTCTTCCGTGCGCAAAGATTGGTCAACAATGGGGTCATCATCTAGACCCATATCGAACCAGCAAGAAGTCTTGAATGAAGATTTTGTTTCGTTCAAAATGTTCTGCAGTAGATTTTGATGTGACTGACGCAGAACGGTATTGATGCGCTTTCTCTGCATCTTCTGCCATATGCTTTTCTTCAAGCTGATATCAATTTCGAATTCATCCATGCTTTTGTCCCAAACCGAACAAACGCTGTTATTATTTGTTTTTTTCCTGATGACATCGATAAATCAGAGATGACAGTGTCATAAAGATAGTTCTTTCGAAATGAATTTCAAACATGAAACGTACTCATTTACAATTGCTCTCCTCTTATCCACGGTGAGATGAATTGCAGTGATAACGTCGTCAATTTTCCCACGCGTATCTTCGTCGCCGAAGTCATAAGAGTAAATAGCTCGAGCACTACTGAGCACTTTCGATGACGACGAGTCGCGTCGCATCTTTTTCACCCTTGCATCAATGTCAGCCAGCTGTTCTCTCAGTTTTTCGAGTTCCATTTTTTTCGTGAGTTTTGCTACTCTTGCGCCCTCCAGCGGCTGCTTCAAAAAATTCATTTGGCTCGTGGTGGCATCAAATGCTTCTTTGCATCTATGCATCTGTGATTGATACGAAAGGCACTATAAGAAACAAGAAATTTTATGTAAGAAAATGCATGCATGTTTTTTTACCGCATTCAAGAGCTTTTGCCGATTGTCTGAGCTGACAGAGCCTGAGAGGGAACGGTCTGAAGAAGCATATCGGTGTAGGTCGCTCGAAACTCTTATCATGATAAGTCGTTAGGTTGTGCGTAAGCTCTTCTACTTACCTTCGTTGAAGAGCGATTTAAATCTTGCCCAATTCTCTTGCGACTCTTTATGAGCCTTGGACGCTTCTTCTTCGGCCGCAATTGCCCCCTCTTCAAGCTTGACTGCGTTTTTATACTTATCTGTTAAATCTGAAATCTGCTTGGTCAGAGCAATCTGTTGCTTTGATAGGCGACCAATTTCTGACTCTCTTTTCGATGCGAGATGGTTAAGAAATGACTCTGCTCGGTCGCAAATTGCAGTATCTTCGGTTGTTCGCATGTCGGTGATCATGCATCGAACGAGGCCACCATCCAAACCTTGCCCCCCAGTGAAGTACCGGTTATTTATTTCTGAAGGAATCTCACCGCATATTACAGAGTGTAGAACACGCTGTGCTTTTGAGCTCCATGGCAAAAATATGCTCATTCGCTTACTTTTCGAATGGTCGACGTCTGAAGTTCTTGTCATTACTATGATGCCCTCATTGTGGATCTCGACTGACATTCCGAATGGAGCATTGTTAGTAAAAATCTTGCGTCGTTTGTGCCTTGCAACGCTATGATGACTGATGGACACATCATAGTGCTGTGAGTAGTCTTTGTGAATGCGATGCACCCCATCCGATGCCTTAGCATTAGAATCATTGTCTCTAGCTGCGTGATCATCAGACAGCTGGGACTGGATATCCTTCAGCTTCTGATTGTAACGTTCCGTGTGAAGGCGTAAAACCTGTGCCTTGAGTTGTTCTTGCTTCGTATGACACTGTTTATTCAGGTCGTCACCGTGTCTGTCAGTCTCGAGCTGTCTCTTTTTGTGATGTGTTGACAAAATGTTGCTTTGGGCCTTGAATTCTAGCTCTGACTTCTTTTTAAGTTCAGCCTTTTTAGCCTGAAGTTGTCTCACTTGTTCTCGATGCCGATCACGTAGGTCAGACATAAGGTTGTCCCATTCTTTCATGTTTTCTTCGCTAAGACCTGTTTTTTGTGTTTCTTGCTGATGCTTCGACATCCTCTTATTTAGGTCGTTCTTCTGCTGCTGCAGTAACCATTCCATGGCTTCTTCAACCTTCGCTTCTTCCGCAGCAAGTTTCTTTTTATGGTTGGATTCGAGCTGTTTGCGTTGACGTTCTTGCTTTGCTAGCATTTCGTCTCTGACTTTTTTAATCTGGATCTGCATTTCCTGGCTACGTTCTTCCCACTTCGCGTCTAGATATGCCTTGATTTTCGCAAGGTCGACATCTTTTTCGGCTTGCAGTGCAGCTAATTTAATTTGTATTTGATCCTCGCTGACGGCAGATGATGGGGGCTTACTGAAATGTTCATCTTCAGAATCAGCATCGGGATAGTCGAAATTGTAACAAACGTCATCTTGAGCATCGATTGGAAGAGATTTCGATACTGCAACCAGCTTTTCTTCCTTCGATTTTCCAGTTTCTTGAACGCCCATTCCGGATCGGGGTGGCAACGAAATAGATATCGAGATAGGTTTCATTTTACGCTTTGATCTTTTGCAGCTAATCATAGGAAAGCCGTTGTCCTCTTGATCATAGGAAAGCCGCTGTCCTCATGAACGACTGGGTCAGTGAAAGCACAATACTTGGGTGTTTTATCAGGTGCTAAGGTGGTATGGTATGGCGCCGTTGTGTGCCACTACAACTGAAACACCTGTTGTTCCAGGACAAGGGGTCCCGCTCTGTCCCTACACCGACATGAAATACCCTTGTGTCCTTTATGAAGACCATCAACAGGACACGCTCAATTTCTGATACCTGATACAATGCAATTTTACGCATATGCTGCTCAGCAGAATTTTGATAATAAAAAACCTTACGAGTGCGCCCTAATCTACCTAACGAGTGCGCGCTAATCTACCTAACGAGTGCCCACAGCAAGTATGGTACAAAAGTAATGGGTGGCTGCCAAAATTTGTATAAAAATTTAG
>JALLPC010000482.1:0-12976 GCA_036940045.1 Stephanocyclus meneghinianus | reverse complement strand
GGGCAACTCTCGGGTGGTGTGAGAGGTTGTGGGGAAGAAATGGGGGCAATGAGTTCTTGAGTTAGGGGCAGGATGGGTTGACTTTCGGCATCTCTGTCGGCGGGTGCTGCGGCAGCTGCAGTGGCAGCAGGGGCGATGGGCTGTGACATTGTGGCAAGCAACAAGTGCCCCTGAGTTGACCAACAGAAAAAAATATGGAGTGATGTGAGGATCTACTAAGGCCTTTTTTGTGAGGAATCGATTTAGACCATCAGGTGAACAAGTGGGGGAGTGCTAGGGGGTGAATTTGAGTGATTCTGTTAACATGTCAACAATTGTCTTGTTCCTTAACATATTGACGACTGTCCACTTGCTACTTAAGAGGGGTTAAGTTGGCCAGTATTCTGATGACGGGACAGTTGTGAGACTTTCAACTGAACTTTGTGTGTTACTTGTTTTGATTGTTATTGCTGCTCTGGGAGGTGTTATTATGCCGTTTTGCAAGCATTTGAGACATGTGGTGCTGACCAAGGCTGTAACGAGTGCAACAGAAACTATGTAAATGCGATGATTGTGGCGATGTCTTAGTTGCTTCCGCTAAGATTTTAATTTTGTTGCTGCTACGAGAAAGCCACATGCAATGATAGTTCTGAAAATAAACTATTGACTCTGACAAAGACTGTAGATAACACGAAACATAATTTTTTTAAAATGTCACGCATGGGGTGAAGAACATAAAGGATAGCTCTATGATTGTGTCCAAAGAGCGGAAAACAACTTTGTCGTCATTTGAAAAGAGATCTGCTTTGTTTGGTTCCTGTTACAATTTGTTACTACATTACTCCTTCTGCAAAACAATTGACAAGAAGAGTCTTAAGAAGTTGTGTCTAAAGGAGAGGTCTAGTATTTATTACTTCATTCATTCGGGCCATGCTCTCAAAATTAATTTAGCAGCAACAAAGATCAATAAATCAAATGGATTCAGAGCTATGATTAATCGTACAGCCCCTCTTCCACCACAGAGCCCTCGTCACTCTCATATTCGTTATCGTTCGACAGATTCTTCATGCACCATTTACTACCGTTTCTAGGTGGTGGAGGCGGAGGATAAGCGTTGTGCCTTTCGTAATAGCCCTTCAGTGCACGACCCTCCGATGGATATGCACCCCGTTGGTGTTTACTTGAAACTTTTGGCCTCTCCGCATCATTGAGAGTCTTGCGTCGATGACCCGACGGGTTATTGTGCGAGGCCCGGTCTTGCTGCTGGGTCTGATCGTGGTGGTTGTCCTCTTGAACTCTGACTTGCTTGTGTCGAAGAGATGACTTCCTGGAATTGCCGCTGTGGCTGGGCAAAACTGGCTCCGAATAATTGAAGCCACCAAGACTGGCGTTGTGGTTCTCCCCAGATTCGTTCAAAATGTCAACACTTTTGTTGAAGCTCGTGTTGTGACCAATCTTCTTTTCCACACGATGAACTGAACCAGAAAAATCAGAACACTCTTCTTGGTTAAGCGATGACCGCTTATTTTTACTTGTATGGTGGAAGGACTTGGTTTTCCTGCATGATTCGTCTGTCATTGATGGCCTCTTCGAATCATAAAAACTAGCACATTTTTTCGGGTAACAGTTCTTGTCATAACTATCTTCTCCTACACTTGGCTGGGAAGATCTCTTTGAAACATAGCTCTGTCGACGATCGTTCTCTGGCACGTCGGCCAGAGAAGTTCTCTTGGACGAGCGCGACGATCTATCATCGTTGAAGGACTTGGAACCCTCTTTCCTTGAACTGCGGTGGCGGGAGGTTTCGTCTACATGGAAGGACGCGGCATGCTTGGCATGGTGACTGCGAGAAGAATCGCGCCCATCAGAAAAGGATGATCCTTCCTTCTTTTCAGCCCCCTTCCGACTAATTACAATGGTAGGCTTGATTCGTTCTTCTGCGCCACTGGCAATTCCGATCGCAGCAGCATTCTTGTCGACAACAAAGGCCGAAGAGGGATTGGAAGGATCGATAAATGCCATTGCAACGGTTGGGTCGTTTTTGGTCCGTAGAGATGATATCACTTTCGAAAATACCGATTTTTTCGCACTCTTGTCATGTGAAGAGTTGTTGAGAGACGCCGAAGAGGAAATAAACTCTGACGCGTAGGCGGTTGTTGTTGCTGAGGGCTGTGGAGGTGGTGACGTTCTGTGAAACGAATTCGCTTTCGATCCATGGTTTGCGTAGGATGGTGCGCCCTCATCCGAAGAATGACTGCTAACTGTCGCGGATGTCGAATGCGACTTCAAACTTTTGGCACTCCCCGGATGCGTTTGATTTCCGAGATGATTCGAGGAATGGTTGGACGCGCCGCCATAAGAACCCGCGTGCATGGGAGCTGGATCTTCGTCCACTTCGCCATTGTTTAGCTTATCAAAGAAATCCAGCGCATCGTCCACGAACTGATCCAGCAACTCCTGAAACTGCTCGGAAGACGTAATGTTCTCCATCTGCCCATAATAAATGAACGACACATGCGGCCCATCCTCCTTCGAAGAATCTATCCTGAGCAACCCCGTGTCCTGGTTGCCATCCATCTGTAGCTCCTCGTTCCACAAGGCCAACATTTTAAGTAAATTCCGTTGACTCCTCCCAAAGTTCTCCCGCAGTTCCCGCAATTTTCCCAAACTGCAATAAAACAAAAACTCTCCCGTCTCTTCAATGTCGGTGGTGGTCTCAATGATGAATCGCGTCGTTTCAAACAGGAATTGACAGGTCCCGTCCTGCTTGAGACGCAGGCCCGACGAGCGAAGGAAGGCGTCCATTTTGGCCATATCCGGTGTTTTGTAGATGGTGGTGCCGCCGAGTGACGCGCGGCGAGAGGGACCTGGGTGTGTCGATCTCGCCTTGCGTGCCTTGTCGGGCGAGGAGAACTCGGCCTTTTGGCGTCGGCTGCGCGAGTGCGGTTGTTGATTGCTGTGGCGAGAAGAAGAGTGGCTATGCGAGGCAGTGTTGCCATCGTCGGAGGAGAAGTCTTCGATGGTGTGTTGCGGTTCTTCGTTGCTGTAGGCGCTGTGTGCCGAGGAGGAGTTGGTGCTGGCATGTCTGAATAAACTGTCGTGTTGGTATTGATTTACCATAGGTTCGGACATGAAGGAGCTGCCATTGCGATTTACTGAGGACATGGTCATCATGTAATGCGATTCTATCTGTGTCTTCTTTTACAGCCAACCAAAAACAGCTAGCTTATTAATCTAGCAAGCTGGGATGATGACCGGGAGACGAAGCAGTTCTAGCTACACGAGTTTTGTGTTTTGTAGTGACAGAAGATGTTGTGCGCCCGCCGTTGCAGAACGAGAGGGAACCACAACGCGTGTTTGATTGGCGTGAGTGAAGAAGAATCGTGAAATCAAGTTTGGGTCTCGAACAGACAGGGACAAGTCTCGTTTTGTGTGAAATAATGTAAATTGCGCAGGATAGTTTATGTTATATGCTAGAGTCTGCGATGAATGGCTTTTGAGCTGTCCTTCTCGAGGTCTTCGTGGTACGATGTATTGTATCGTACCATATATTGTACCGCATACAACCTCTACATCTCGTCTTGTATGCCATCATGAGTCCTAAGCAAAACAACATCATCATCACTTCTATATATCTCTGTAGATACATGGGGAACATTGTATCGTGCCACTGTAGTTTCAATACTGCCTCATTCGCATGTCTCATTCCCCTAAGAGGAGTCATGAGTATGATGTCATATTTGATATCACGTGATACGGGCGGGCATACAGCAGTCGGAGTTGAAAGTGACGTGATTGGAATTTGAGTGGAGAAAAAGAATGGTCGTACCAAAAAATGAGACCATTCGGCGCACGAGACCTACGCAAATCCTTGGAGGTGCGGGAATGACTGAAGTAACGTACCCACGATTTTAGAGATAAATGTCGGCAGCCCTTAGTCCAAAAAATTGTGTGGAGCAATTATTAAAAGAAGAGAATGCTATATTCTCTCTGTCAAGTAGATACATTTTTTATAAAACGAATAGGACAACCGAAAGAGAAGGTACTGTACTCCTACTAAAAATTTAGTCCTCAACGCATACGATGGATCACGAAGAATGCCAAGGAAAAATGTTGGTCTATTCCTTTGTGAATATATTCCGAAGTCCGGCGTCCCTGTAAAGTTTCATAAAATGACTTATCACAAGCCCTCAACCAAACCCGTGAATGACCTCCCAACGGGAGTACACCTTCGCGGTGGTCATTGCATGATAGCAATATCTTTTATTGCCTATTTTTGTTGATAAGCCCTGCTCTTCAGAATGACCAGAGAAAGGCAGTTAATCCGGAAAAGAGAGGGGACTCCGGTCATTTCCGATTAGGATTGGGGCCGTAGTTTTCATTTCTGTTACAGCCTCTCACTTGTGAAATAATCGACATTCATGTCCACCAGCGGCATAATTTACTCCAATTACCTCGACCGGACAACCCCAAAGGAATGTCAACAAGCTGAAGTAAGCCTCGTAGGCTGTTGAATGCCGTTTTTCAAGAAGTTGTACTGTATTAGTGAATGAAAACGCCTTTAATTGTCCGCAGTTTCTTCGCGTTAGTTGGCCTTTTACTGATTCCTCTCTAATTAATTGACCCTTGAAGTACCACACAAACAACTCTACACATACAGCCTCCTTCACCACGGTTGGCCTAAGCATCATGTCATGACATTTAATTTTCATTATGATCCGTCGCATCCTGTTGACGCCAACTGCTTTGTAGAACAACCGACACCAATAATTGGTCCACCTTAGATCAGTAGCAACATTGTACTCATCATGCCGTCCTCGCCCCCCCCACCTCTCCCCGCCTCCCTCTCGGCCCGCCTCCTATCATCCATCGATCCCCGCACCGGCGCTTGCCGTCACCACCCCCAAGTGAAACTATGCGAGCTCGTCCAAAACAACACGCGATGGGTCGTCCGTCGCAAGATATGCTACAAATGCGGCTCTCGTCAGGGAAACGGCAAGTTCCACCGACCGGGCGTGGCGGTGAAGAGCGGGGGCGCCAAGGCAGACGAGGCCAGGGGGAGGGGCGCGTCGGATGCATTGAGCAGGAGGAGGAGCACCAGCGTGGGTTCTACGGGGCATCGAGCGGGATCCACCGCCGGGAGCGGCAGTCAACATCCGCCAACGACGGCTCGGTCTTCATCATCGAGGGCGAGGAGCATGAGCAGAGAGAGGAGTCATTCCAGGGCCAGATCGATTGCCAGCGTGGAAGACGTTTACGATCGAATGATGAAGGGGTCAGGACATGGCGATGCATCATTCGATCATCGTGGGGCAATGGACAACAAGTCAACCTCGTCGGCCTTGGTGGCGTCCGTGCCTCAGGCAGTACAGCCACCCACTGTGACTCCCCCCGAACATGAAGACTTTGACGAATCCGATCCCATCATTTATATTCCTGCGCNATTCCTGCGCTGGCCCCCAATGAGGAATTGCCGCCGCCGCCTCCAAGATCAGAGGAAGAGCTCGAACGGCATGTCGAAAGACTCGAAATGAGGAGGGCTCACGTGGACGAGGACAAGAAGAAGAGGGATACCAATGCTGCGCATAACCACAGGAATCGTCATAAAAGCGTAGAGCCTACTGCACATCGCGCCAAGATCATCCAGGAAGAAATCATGCCCTCTGCAGTGGCCTTGGCTCTACTAGAATCGCACGGCAAGAACGTTAAAGGAGATCATGAATCCCCACACCATCATCCACATGCGGGTCAACGTTCTCATCGTGTCCATGACCACTCCAGAATCGGACGAACGACCGACAGGGGACACAACACCGTAGGCGTGGCACACGTGACAGCCAGTCTAGAAAACAACCAACGCGACGATAACAAAGATGACAACAATGTCATCTCCGAATCATCTTCCATATCGACTGCCTCCGCTAAATTACGTCCACTCGAACCCGAGAATACGTTACATGCCAGGCGCGAAGAAGCGAAAGGCGCCCGTCCCACCCGCACACGTCACTCTGCTCACAGAGATCCGGAGGCTTGCCCACCCAAGGAGGTCCGACGCCGTAGTCCCAGTCGAGGGAGGAGGCACAAGAAGACCTTGGATCCCGAAGAAGAACGACAGTTGCTGGTGTGTGACCCTCCCACGAACGTGGACAAGGAGGGACGGAAGACGAGTACGAAGGAACATCGTAGTCGTCGTTCGGCTTCACTTCATCCCACAGACGAAAAGGAAAAGAGGATGCCCTCCGTGGATGTGTCACGACGTCATCATCGTAAGACGGATGACGGAGAACGTGACAACGAGCGACACGTGCGCCATTCTGCAGCCGTGCGTGATTCTCATGTCAAGTCCAGCAAATCATTCCACATTGACCGACACAACTCGCCGACTCGCGTGAAATCGAGTAAATCATTCCACATTGAACCCCTAAAGTCTTCTCGACACACCAGTCGTCACAGGGAGGAAACTCCGGCTCCTGAAGCAGTCCCACATTACGAAATCGACGTTCTCGCTGCATCGGCCGCGCGAATGTCTCGTCAACGCGGGGGACGTGGACGTAGCTCCAAATCCTTGGCCGATCATCGTCATCATCGCGGATCCCAAGAAAGGGAGTCATCTCTCCGACCGAGTGCTAGGTCCGTCAGCGAGAGACCGTCCGGGACCGAGCGGTCCACCTGTCGAAGCATGGCACGAAGTGCTGCTCGTAGCTCGTCGCATCGAAGTGCCTCCAGATCCCGACGTCAAATGATTCTGGATGAGGCCACGGAATGTTGTTCCATACTCATGGACCGTCCCACCAGTATGAAGGGGGGAGCAGCCTCCAAGGGTGGGAAATCGAGACAAACCTCCGGTACTGCCTGTACCCAGCCCTTGAGTGTATCCAGCGATGAGAAATACGGGAAGCAAAACGCCGGGAACGAGGCCAAGGCCTCACAAACGGAGCAGGAAGAACCAGTGGTTCTTTATAAGAAACGAGCCAGCCGTAAAGACCAGCCGACTTCGTCCGCTGGACCCAATGCCATACCCATGGCACACATTGCAATGAGTTCCGATGAAAAGTCTCATGCATCGAGTATTAGTTCGTCCTCTACCATCGAAGAATCTTTCGATGACTCCGATCACGAGGGAGCGGCAGAGGGTAATGATAAGTCGAAAAAGAGTGGCACTCAGAATCACGCAGTGACGGGAAGAGAAAAGGCTGTGAGTGTATTAAAAGATGTGCGGGGTGGGGCTGTGGGCTTGGCGAGCAGGGGAAAGAGTGCCTTGGGTGGGTTGAAGGATACTTCAAAAAAGTGGCAGAGTGCTCTGTTTATGTAACACCTTGTTAAGAGGAGAAATGTTATCTAATGTTTATGTCTTGTACATAGTACCCAGAAACATACATAGAAATCTTTTCCGCAAATAATAACTTTCATTGTTTCAATTCAGCTGAACGTGATGCATCCAGGAGTGTGGTCACTTGCAATAGAGTGAGGTTGAGGGAACAGTCGATATATAAAAAGAAGAAATGGAGAGATTTCGAAGCTTATTTAAACAAAATATTTCGTATTTAAGATACAAGTCAAATAACGCAGTTGAAAATAGTTTATATCTCGAATAAGCTTATCGCTCGGAAATAGCGCTATAAATAGAACTATTCCCG
Organism: Stephanocyclus meneghinianus; assembly: GCA_036940045.1. Classification (NCBI taxonomy): domain Eukaryota; phylum Bacillariophyta; class Thalassiosirophyceae; order Thalassiosirales; family Thalassiosiraceae; genus Stephanocyclus; species Stephanocyclus meneghinianus. The sequence continues at coordinate 5,360 of JALLPC010000482.1, read as the reverse complement.
AGGGATAGCACTATTCCCGAGAGATAACATTATTCCCGAGAGATAGCGCTATTCTCAAGCAATAGCACTATTCTCAAGATATACGTGGCCGTCTACTATTCCTACGTCGGTATGCTTTCTATAACCGAAAAATAGCGCTATTTCCGAGCGATAGCACTTCTCCCGAAAGATAGCACTATTCCCGAGCGATAGCACTATTCCTGAGATTTGGAAATAGTCTTATTTAAAAATAGTCTTACAAATAATCTTATTTTATGAAAATTGCATTTGTATTGAAATTATTGTTATTGCATTTAATTATTAGCTTCTGCTAACAAAATCACAAAACAATTATTATAAAAGACCATTTCCCTCAACCTCATGCCCTAACACGGACAAATCAAGCTTGAATTTCTTACGAAAGAGGGAACTGTGTTGATTTCTTCTCATCAACAATAGGAATTCTCGAATTTAAAAACTGTAACTGCCATCGGCCAAATTTTCCAAATTTTCACTTTTCACGGATGTTCGTGGATAGACCGGACCATGACGACGGCAGCTTCCGAAATACAAAGAGTCTCTGCATGCAGTGTTTGTTTGATCCTTCATCATTTCATTATTCACAACAGACACTCGAGCAGCACACAAGCAACGAAACAGCTTTACTGATATCTTGGCAACATCTACCGACTCAAACGTTACGCACGATCCATTCACTCTAATAATCTATCCCTGGTTAATTAATTTAAAACCATGTCCACCCGCCGCGCCCGCCTCTCCCTCGGTCCAGGCACGCCTCTCACCGATTCCACATCACGATCCAATCGTCGCACCAGTTTCGGTGGCAGCGATTCTTCCGAGCCAAAGAAGGATCGCAGGGCCATGCTAGAAGAGTGGCGGCGGGCAAGGGCTTCGACTGCTTCCACAACTGCCGCCTCCACCAATACTGCCAGCTTCAACGGTACGTCAAAGGAATCTCATACTGCACCGGAGCGAGCGATATCTATCGCGCCGTCGTGGTACGACGATTCCGAAAAGACCATCAGCCTCCCCGTAACTACATCGAAATTTGACGAGAAAGAAAACGACGGCCTCTCTGCCCTGGAACGATTTCGTCTGCGTAGACAGAGGGAACAAGAGTCGCCCGATGTCCCGGTTGCCGCTACACCGACGCGAGCACGTTCGAATTCTTACTACTTCAACGACGAAGAAACCACTACGATTAGCTGTGGAGGGACGATCGGTACGCCGAATCGTCGTCCTAAAACGGCCAGACCTTCACTGAGTGGAGGAGCGCAAAGGAAGGTCCGTCGCAGGACAAGTTTGACTCCCGATGAAAAGAACAGCCTACCGCCAATGCAACCCCTCGAACGTCGAGCCAAACCCCTCTTGCCCCCTTCCTATCCCGCCTCCTCCGAAGAAAAGGTCGAACCGCCTCAACAAAAGAACATAGAACTTGCACCCCCCAGGTCCGAAGAAAGCATTGACTCCATCGAAAATGTCGCCATGCGCTCGCGCTTGTCTACCATGCAAAAGCGAATCGAATGCTTGGAGCGCGAAAAAATGGAGTCTCTCATGTCCGTGGCACCCCTCGAGGCGCGCTTTCGTCAAAAAGAAGATGCCTTCATCAAAGAACGAGAGAGGCTTGTGAGTGACAACGAATCCCTCCAGAATGCTGTGAGGGAGGCGGATGAGCGAAACAGAGAATTGGCGATGGAGAATGAGGCTTTGAATGAGACGGTAAGGAAGATGACGGTCGAGGCTAGGGAGGCGAAATTTACGGGTGGCGAAGGGACGAAGGATGCGTGGGATGAACGGTTAAGGAGTAATAAGGAAAATGTAAGGTTGAGAGCTGAGCTTAAGGACGCGGCTGAGCAGATTAAGACACTGAGGATGGACAAGGTTTCGTTGGAGGCAGAGGTACATGCTTATAAGAAGCACATTGAGAGTTTGGAGAAGAATTACGACGAATTAGAGAGGGATTATGTCGAGCTGGAGGCATCTAAATCGAAAAATAGTGAGGCAGAGATCCAGCTAGAGGTGCTAACGGCCGAGATGGTTGCAACGACGGCGCAGTTGAATGCTACTAATGCGGATTTTGAGGAGACCAAGTCACGCGCTAAGGCAGACCTTCGCGCAAAGGAGGAAGCATGGAAGAATAGAGAGTCTGAATTGCTCTTTGAGATAAGCGTGCTCAAAAGTCGTGTGGGCAAAGAAGAAACGAATGTGATGGAGGGCGAGGAGGACACCGCCATTCTCAAGGCAAGGATCGAAGCGAGGGACAGAAGGATCACTGACCTGGAGGAGCAGTTGTTGAATCTAGAGCAGCTGAGGCGAACTTTGCACAATAGGATCCAAGAGCTACGTGGTAATATCCGAGTCTATGTGCGAACGAGGCCATTTCTTCCCAACGATGGTGTTTCTGCCTCTTCGGCGACAGGAAGTGGATCTTCATCGATTGAAATTCTACCGGATGGAGAGAGCCTTACTATTCAAGGAAGGCGCGGTGATGAGGCTCATGCATTCAAATTTGACAAAGTGTTTGCACCTTCTGCGGGACAAGATGTTGTGTTTGATGAAGTGTCAGAGTTTGTTCAAAGCGCTCTGGATGGGTATCATGTGTGTCTTTTTTCATACGGCCAAACTGGAAGTGGAAAAGTGAGTATCCGTTTCGTTCATATCTCGACCTTTATTTTCAAGGATTTCATGGGCTTTTGACTGACATCTCTCGCATGATTTTCAACCCAAATTCCTATGCTTTCAGACCCACACAATGCAAGGTAGCGGAAACGGTGCCATGCGTGGAATCATTCCTCGAGCCGTGGAACAGATCCTGTCTCAAGCTGCATTAATGAAAAGTCAACGCTGGACATTCACCATGAAGGCAAGCTTCCTTGAAATATACAATGAAGAACTTCGGGACTTACTTGTTATGATGAATTCTGATGGATCCATCAAGCCTCGCGATGCACGAACCGCAAACAAGCTCTCCATCAAAAGGAATGCTGAAGGCAAGAGCTTTGTCGACGGTATCAACTTGGTGGATATTGATGTAGAAAACAAGTCTGTTGGCCTCGAACAACTCGAAGCAGTCATCGCCACAGCTGCAAGAGCCCGATCCGTTGCCACCACTAGAATGAACTCTCAAAGCTCCCGCAGTCACTCGGTGTTCATGCTTCATCTCTGTGGAAGTAATGAAGAATCTGGCACAATAGTCCATGGAGCACTTAACCTTTGCGATCTTGCGGGGAGCGAACGACTCGATCGCAGCGGAGCGTCTTCCGATGCTCAGCGGTTAAAGGAGACTCAGGCCATCAACAAGAGTTTGAGTTGCCTCGGAGATGTCTTCACTGCACTAGCAAACGGATCGAAGCACATTCCCTTCCGAAACTCCAAGCTCACGTACCTGTTGCAAGATTGTCTCAGTGGTGACGGAAAGGCATTGATGTTTGTGAACTTGAGCCCAACTTTGGAGAGCAGTAGTGAGAGTTTGTGCTCTCTACGTTTTGCTCAGCGTGTCAATCAGGTGGAACTTGGAAAGGCTACAAAGAATGTCCAATACAGTAAGTAGTGGGGACTTGATAGGAAATTGTGGCAACTGGGTGGCTGCTATACTATTCATTCTGTGACATAGTTTATATTAATTAAAAATACTTGAATCGCAAATGTAAATTGAAGTCTTGGCACTTAAAATTGAGAATGCGTACGATAACGAGTAAGTAAGTAGAGTTCATCATTTTCAAAGGTCAAGATCATCATCAGGGTCTTCCTCATCTAAGTCATCAAACTCCGGGTCATCGTCTTGAAGATAAATTCGAGGACGTGGTGTTGGTTGAGTATTCTCTGCTGGTTGTTTGACTTCACTTTCACTATTTCTTCTTGGGGTGTCACCATGCTCATTTAGCGACTGTTTCTTTTGAGAAGAATCTTTGTGACAATCCAATATCCAATATAATTTATCTCTCGCATCAAAGTTCCTACCATTTATCGATGAGTACTCGATGGCTGCCATAATATGAACTGGAATGCAATCTCGCATCAGTTTGCCTCCCAAACCATTCCCACTTCCACCTCGTCTAACTACATCCAGCACTCCTGATGCAATTTCACTGTTTTGGCGCTCTATTTGCATTAATTGAAGAGAGAGCAAAGCATCTGCAATGTCCTCCAACGACCTGTGATCAGAGGGTCGCATTGATTCATACAAAATAGGAGCAACGACAGGGGATAGTATGGATGGCTGTGAAGCAAGGGCCGCCTGTTTGAAACTCTGAAGTAACAGAACGACATTGTGCACACCGTGTAATGAGAGCAGAGACGTAAGCGAATCGAAGATTATTGGGACGGGTTGTTGTCCGTACTGCTTTTGTGACGGTGAATTTTGTGGGGTTTTACGATGGCTTTCTACTCTGACCGCGGCGGCACGAATCACATTAGCGATGGACTGTAAATTATTCATTGTTGACTCTGTGACAAAACCGTCCGATAAAGCATCCATTGGTTTCTCTGCCCAGCCAAACGGATTGGACGCAAGGTCTACGACTGCTCCATATTTTCGAAAAAGCTGCATTGCCTGTCTTTGTCTGTTTATTTCCTTTTGCCCTCTCTTTCTAACGTCATGTTCATGACCATGACTATCATAATCCTCACATCTGTCAGTATACACATGATTGTTGAATCCATTCAAACTCTCCAAATCGACAACACCGGCATTACCCAGTAGCGTCACGAACACCACACTCCCATCACACCTGCAACACAATTCCTCAAATGCCTTCCTCACCAGAAACGAACCCGTAATTCCAAACCATTCCCCCCGCGCTGACGGTGCCGCATCGCTTGCTCGAGACGACGATTGCGATGGCCTCGAGACAGACAAAGATGCCACGGAGCGAGTCACGGAATGCGGCACTGAACCTTCATTCACTGCCGAAGAGAATGCGTAATCTCGTTGAGATTGTGACGTTATGGAATGCTGAATTAGGATTGTGTACCCTCCTGCCATTTCGGAGGATGGAGACGATGCAGCGTTGCAGTTGTCGACGCTGGGATGAGTTCGAGTGTCATTGATTGACGGGATGTTGCTCGTCGGGCGAGTGCGGTGGCGCGTGGTTGATGCGAAGAGTGCGTCCCATGGATTTTCGGAGGAAGGGTCTAGAGAGGTGTTGAGTGAAAGCCTCGCCATTTTCAAGTTTTAACATAAAGCTACGATGATGGGTCATAATTCGTGTCTGTTAAAGCTCTGGAAGAGGCTTTTTTTATGAAGTCCCGGAACTGGGTTCCAGTGCTGGAACTGGGCTCGCAGTGCTGGAACTGGTCGCCCTGAATAGGCATGGTGCCAGTTTTGGGACGAAATTCGTCCAGTTCCGTAACTGGGAGAA
>JALLPC010000481.1:0-14412 GCA_036940045.1 Stephanocyclus meneghinianus | reverse complement strand
GAGAAGGAGAAGGAGAAGGAGAAGGAGAAGGAGAAGGAGAAGGAGAAGGAGAAGGTGAAGGAGAAGGAGAAGGAGAAGGAGAAGGAGAAGGAGAAGGTGAAAGAGGAGTTGAAAGAGGAGGAGAAGGAGGTGGTGAAAGAGAAGGAGGAGGTGAAAGAGAAGGAGGAGGTGAAAGAGAAGGAGGAATAGTTTCTATTCTAATACATATTGCTTTTAAAAACACTTGGCATGGCTATTTTCCGCCCGGATTCTTTACTTGTTGCACACCAACTCAACAGAAGACTTCCAAAAATTAGAAATAATGAGACTTTTTTTCAAAGGGCTGCAAAAGATCTTTCTTTAACAAAGATGGATATTTACCCTCACCCCACCCAGGATTTTTTGTTTGTCTACCAGTCAGGTGACAGACAGAGCAATGTGACTTCAATTTCATTTAGCTGGCTTACATAAGGATTGCAACTAGACTTTTGTCTGAAATTTACATCACATGTAAAACATCTCTTTTGCAGTGTCCGTTCTAGAAAATAACTCCTTTTCTTCACATGAATGTATCATTCCAGAACCCGAATAAAACAATCTTTCTTTATCTTAAATTGTCCGTAATGTTGATATTTCACTGTCTTGAAATCAAAGGCAACCTCCTCCAATCCACCACAGATGCTCTTTGCAACAAATCTGTTTAGTATCCTGAAGGATGTTCCACTTTTTACCCACACCTCCACAAGGTGCAGGCCCATCACAACTCTTCACGCAAGTAAATGTCTCCCATTGGACATCTTTGGGGAAAGGTAATTAAAAAAGAATGTGAGATTTCTGGTTTAGCTTCCAGTAATATCTAGTAATTATGTTTGTATACATATTATTTATGGATGACCATGACTTACACCACCCTTCTACTGGGGATTTTGTAGGAATGCTCCCTCCTCCGGATGACATGCAGGCAATATAACCATCCTCCCAGGAATAGTATGCTTTGCAGCAATCCATAAGAGTTGCTGCATATTATGATTTACAATAATGATTTGCAAGGAGCAATATGAGTGGAATTCATGTGCAAGGTTGGAGAAGAAAAAACAAATTACTTACTACGCATCCAAAGGTCGGCTTGCTTCTTCATGTAAGGGGGTGCATTTCCATCATTGATGCCTGGTTTTAAAAATATGTTGATAGAGGAATAAACACAATATCAGAGCATGTTTCACGTCTTTGACCCAACCCTTGATTCCATACATACTCACAAGTGTCTGAAAAGCCCCAGTCAGGATAATACAAGTTTGCAGTGGGGTCTGTAAAATGTGGTCCAGAGCCTGATGACGAAATAAGAGTAGCTTCAGCGTTGGTTTTCATGCACCCTACCTCATCCCATGAATAGTATTTCTTGCAACAATCTTCAAGACTTTTCACCAACCATAGGTTTGGGTTGTCATTCATGTAGTCTAGAAGAAACAAAGAAAAAGAGTGTTGAGATGGGTTTGAACGTCTGAATGAAAAAAGAAGCAACATACCTTTTTGTTTTCCATCATTAAGGCAAGTCTCCATGCTTCCCCAAGCAGGGTAGAAAAGGCCCAGTCCCTGAATGAATGAGTCCATGAATTCATAGTACACTGCCGAAATCGATTGGATACTTCGTGAAGAGGTATTTGAAATAAGGTCATTCAAAATATTTGCAAGAATAGTGTCAAGGTTTGAACCTTGGAGATATCGACCCAGCAAAGAATCTTTCTGTCGAACGTCACTTTCTGCAATGGCATACAATATGATTGAAAATTCAACTACCTCATCCACTGTTCCAGTTAGGAGCCTGAGACGGCCTGAAGAAGTGTATTCAGTCTCCTGTTGAACACTTTGACCACAAATTTTCTTCACAACAACCTTGTCCCCTTTGCTACAATTCAGCCCAGGCACTTTTGTGCAAACAGAAGAAATCGTACTTTTTGCAATAACAGCACTAGCCGCAGCCTTGTCTGCTGAAGAAAATGAACAGTCCATGCCAGCGATTGTGAACCTGGCATTATACTTGAGTTGTAAAAACCCTGCCGACCGCAATTTACAGCCAGCAACATCATCAGGAAAATTTTGTACACAACATGAGTCTTTGGATCGATAAATACTTGATGTTCCTGCGGGCACTTGTTCAGCAGTGACACATGAGTAAGTGTGCTTGAACCACGGACAGTCATACGTGCAATCTTGGAAGAGCTTTTCGTGATAATTCTGGGGGCACATCGTCTCTGTACAGCGTTGGTCAGTATTGTTCGGACAGTAGGGCGCTATACACAAACATTTGCATATATAAGGAGACCACATTCCACCGTTTCCACATGTTTCAGGAACATTTGGACAATCACGACTGGGATGAGAACTTGGAGACTCGCTAGGGGATGAGCTTTCTTCTGATTGTGTTGGAGAAAATGACAAAGTGGGGGCATTGGATGGCAAATCGGATGGATTAGATGAGGGTCTACTTGAAGGAGATCTTGATGGTTCATCAGACGGGATATGTGAGGGGCTTTCAGAAGGAAAGGTCAATGGACTTTCTGAGGGAGATTCTGAGTTTGTCACTGAAGGATTTTGAGAGTTAGATGGTTCAGTGCTTGGATTTGATGAAGGGTGGGTTGATGAGGAAGGGATAGATGATGGTAGCGAGCTTGGAATGGATGAAGGATGTCCAAACGGGGAGCCCGTTGGTTCATCACTGGGAGCTCGTGAAGTAGAGGGCACATGTGATGGCTGACTAGATTTAGACGGCCTAGAGGAAGGCTTGAAGGAGGGAGACGAACTTAAAGATGGGTTGAAACTTGGCTGTGATGAATCACTAGGAGAGCTGCTGGGCGCATCAGAGGGCGAATGTGATGGTTGGCCGCTTGGAACTGATGACAAGGAGGGGCTTGACGAGGGAGCTTCAGTGACTTGTGCCACAAACGCAAGCACAGCAGCAACATTGTCAATTTGAAATTCACAGCTTCCGGTACAGTTCCCCGTCAATTCCGAATTCATATCTGCTGTAAAAAGTGTCACATCTTCGATATATTCAGAGCCAGTTTTGTTAGAAGTATCATCATAATCTAGTGCTACCTCTGCCTCAATGGTGAACGTGGCATTTGCGTCTTGAAGATAACGTGTGTTGCTGAAATCCAAAAGAAGATGCCGTCTTCGTCCAGTGTCAACAGACACAAGAACTTTTTGATCAACAATGATACATCGCGATGTCACGTTTGCTCGGTTTGAGACTTTGGCAATCGCTGCTTTGCAGATGCGTTTCTGTTCCATGCCCTGGGAAAGGAGTTCAGAACATATAGAGAGTTTGTAACTCCGTTTTTACATTCAAAAGTAAGGCAGTGCTGCACATCGCCATACTCACTGTTAAATACCTAGGCTCTTTTATAAACATGCTAAGCTTCATACCCACTACCCGGTCATTGCACCCTGGGACAGTTGAGTTGCCCACCCTATACAGATCTTTATCAGAGTAAAGCTGACAGCCCATATTACCATTGTTCGGCAAAACATAATCGATTTCTTTGCTGTCAGTAATACCAAACCAATTTGCAATACCATACCACATGCTTTCCCATGATACAGCCGGTATCAACCGGCCTCTTCCAATATTGGTTGGGTCTGTATTTGCGAAGCTCTCTGGGTACTTGCCTAGTATCTTGCCTCCATCAATTTCTCCACCAAAAACGTAGGCATTACCTCCCCAAGCCTGTAGAAAATGAAGATGAAAATAACGAACAAATGAGCTCCATGATAGAAATGTCAGTCCAAGCAACTTAGACCCTGATAGACATACATGATCAGACCCCAAGCCTGAGTTTGGAGTAATAGTTCGCCCAAACTCCGAGATGAGTACAAAAGTTATATTGTCAAGCATGCCTTGATCCCTCATTTCCTTGTAGAATGCAGCTAATCCCTCATTCACAACAGGGAGATTTTGGTCCAGATTATCATTTGATAATGAGTGTCCATCATAGCCGCCCATGCTGATATAAAAGGCATCGCGATTGACCTTTCTTTCACTGTGTCTGAGGATCATCTTTGAGACAACGCCCAATTTTTTCCCCACATAACCTTGAAAAAGATTAGTGTTCATCAAAGATGTCTTAGACAGCAAATCACTAAGATAATCAGTCTTGTTCAGAGTATCTATCAGATTCTGTGCCCAGTAATTTGCAAAGATTCCACTTGCTAAATTTGTCTCCCCGTTCAGATATGACATGAGACTCTCAATGCTTGCAAGATCATTAGCTTGACTGGTAAGCGATTGGCGGGTCAAAGTATTTACACCCCATGATGGAATAACATCAACCGTTCTCCCTGTTGCTGGATTGCCTTCTACCATAGGGCCTTTGCCGTCGATACCATTTGCAATAACAGACATACCACGAGCTTGTAGTTTGTCAAGCATGCGACCCAGAACACCTAAATGAAGTTGCATGAAATTTTTGTTGCAGTTGTAGCAGGAAACAAGCACTTAAGATTGGCAATAAACCCTAACCTGTTGACCAACCATCTTCCTGGAATGCATCAACCAATTGTGCTTCGCGCTCCATGGTTTTGTGGGAGAACAAGTGAGTTTTTGTTTCAGTGTACCAGTTGTTCTTTGTCACAGGCTTGGATAAATGACCAATGTTTGAGAAGAAGATTCCATATCCATCATTGTAAATTTCCCGCAGGATAGGAATCTTTTTGTGAATACCAAAAGTTTGACACGGAAGCTCGGGATTACTGTTTGTAATCGGATCCATTTCAGATAATGCAAGGACTAAGAATTATACATGAAGTCAAGATAAGCGACAGGGAGTGAAAATGAAATCATGGTCAAGAATTATGTTATCGGACTTACTCTCCCTGGCTTTTCTGTAACTGGAATAGAGAGGACAGGAGCTGTAAGGCATCAAAACATTAAAGCTATCAAGACCCCCACTAAGGTGTAGAACAACAACCGCTTTATATCCATCAGGTGATGCTTCTTGGAATGGTGTGGGAGATCTTTTATTTCCATTTCTGTTGGCGAGATTCGTTGTATGAACTGCGTACAAAATGACATACAATAACGTGTTGTCCATACATGGTAACAAATAGTGCAGTAAAATCAAATAAAAGAGCTTACACTCAGGAGTTGTTGCAATAATCTGCTGAGCCAGCCGTATTTTTGTATCGGTAGCTTGAGAATCAACTGCTGCAACGATTGCTGCCAGAGCATCTGAACTCAGTCTGCCACTTGTCAATAAATCAGCTATCTCCTGCACTTGTTCACTTGATGTAGTTCCAGTGAACTGGAAGCTCAGGTATCCAACTGAACGGCTGTAATCTCCAGTGACTAGCGACGACCATCCAAAGATAGATGCACCAAATCCTCCACTAAAGGGAGTAAGACCCTGACGTGCTAGAGAAAAAAAACCTTCCATTGTGCTGATGGTTGTTGAGAGAGTGAGAACCTGCGCTGGAGGTGCATACAAGGAAGCTTGGGCCATCTGTCCGGGTGGTGAATAATCGGGGAGGAAGAAAGAAAACTGATCCGGGGATTCTGGATGGAAAGTGTTTCACAAGAATTACTTGAAAGATGTCAGTAAACATCAACAGAAGGAGCGACATCTATACTTACCATATGCCTGCGACCAGAGAAGAAAATCGAACTATGAGATGAGCAATGATCACTTCAGTGACGAAAAACCGTAAGTGAACTCACCATTTGACCAACTTTGGCACACATGTCTGACAGTTTCGGATATATGTTCCTATGAGAGAAAGAGGGGTCAGTCAAGTCAGAAAAAATCGATATAAAAAAATACATGGCTCTTCACACACCTATCCCAAGCAGTCTTTCGATACTTCATTGAGCGAAGGAAGTGCAAAACCTTGATGATTGGCTCTTTAATGCCGCCATACGTTGGATCCGCATCAAGAGTACTTGCTGTTGCCTCTTGATCAAGTAAGATTGCGGCAACAACTGCCTTCATGTCACTCAACTTGCCGCTGCCAAACGTTATGCCATTGGACACAAAACGTCCTGGATTAGTTGGAAAAACAACCACGATTTAAGTGACCACAAGTGACAAGAGAAATATTTTACTAAAAAGAAAGGCTCACCAGATGTGAATGCTGTTGACACCCTGTTCACATAAGATGGACTTGGATTTGAAATCCCACCGATGTGCTGTATCAACTGCATTGACACAAATGGTGCGGCATTCGGGTGGCTGACAAATGAGAAGAAACCGAAATAGAGACGTCAGTATCAAGGCTAAAATTCTTTCTTATGCATCACGAAGAAACGCACTGTATGTAGTGGTCAATGACAGCCTCTGTTTCATAGAAAGCATCACGAGTTTCGGGCTTCACCAGGTCATAAAACGACAGTGGATTTCGCATCACAAGAGGCTTTCGAAGAGGCTCTACGAAGTAATTGTTAACGTCAACTCCGATTGAGATTGTTGATACCATATTCTTAAGATAAATGGTCTCTCCTCCAAATTCATCCAGTAGCTTGAAAATTGTGTCTTTGGAGTAGTCATTAACACTAGACAAATGGTAGATAGTAATTGTTGTATCAGTTGAGTGAGCAATTCCACTGTTGTAGTGTCCTGGGCCAAAAAAAGACGGCTCGAAGGCGCCTATCTTCAACGTAGAACGAATTGTTGCTGCATCTACGGGTTCACTTGTAAAGGCAGCAGAGTTGAAGACGGCAACATCACACAAGCACGTCCAGTCATCTTGCTCCACACATGTGCCATTGCCGCATTGGTTATCAATATTTGGGTACAGTTTGTCACCTAGAAAAGGATCAGTTGGCCATGGGACGTGAAAATAATTCAAATTCATCACAGAGTTACCAACATACTGAACAACTTTTGCTTTGTATTCTGGAACATGCACAATTGCAACTGAATAATGACGACATATGAGTGAAAGAAATTGACCTGAGTTTATGACAAACAATGCTTGGAAAACAGAAAATACTGCTATTTTCAACTAACCTGTGCTGTCAAGATTGATCTTCACCTTGTACGAACATGTGCCATTAGTCCATTGAAAGAAGTTGTACTCGGGATAATTCCTTTGGTAACCTCTCTTCTGGTCACAGCAAGTACCGCAATCACTGATGTAGTCCATTGTCGCAGGGCAAACATTTGTTGAGCCACACCTTGCAAGGTTTGTGTCATAAGTAACGAAATCTCCTGTATAGAGACAGGAAATCTCAGGATTGGAACCACCAGGGCAGCAAGTTGTGGACGCAACGGGCTGCGTAGGTGAGGCACACATTCTTGCAATGCTGGTAGGGCTTGCTCCAGCAAAGACGGTCCGCGCATCATCCAAAAATGCGAGATGAACACAAGGCCTGCGGACGTACTCGTAAAACACATTGGGGGTAACCTGCACAACCCTAACTGTGTCGAGATGACATTCTATACCGTGGCAAGATATATCATTGGTGAGAGTTACCACTGAAGGGAAAGTACAGGCTGAGTTTGCTTCCGCGCACAATATCCCATAGAGAGGAGAGTTTGGGTGTAAGGTCATTCGCTTAATGGCTTCGTTGCCATCCCAAACAGGGTCATCAAAATGGTATCTTGGCTGGCTACTGCGCCCTAGCAACTTGTATGTTGCGCCTACCTTCAAAAATGGCTGGGACGGCAAGTCGGAACAAAGAGGGTAACGATCACCAATCCAACCATCGTGCAAATCTCTTTTGGGGAACCAGTCTCGACCACGTCCGTCAAGGGACATTGGATCCCTGAGGCGAAAACAGACAAAAATTGCACCAAATGAGTTCCACAGAACAAATACATGATCGTGCAGTCAAGAACATGCTCACATCCAGTTAATCGTTATATGATCAAGTTCTTCGTAATTTCCTCGGCGAATGGGATAATCAAATCCAGTCCACGCCCTGCTGAATGTTATGATATCTTCAATGTCATAAGTTGGGATGGTATTTCCTCTATCGTCCTTCATAAGTGTTCCGTCCATGTTGAGCATATCCAGTCCTATCGTCTCCAGTTGCATGACCTCTCTAGTGGGATGAATGGAAGGGTGGAAATGGAGATGAGGTCATTCTAGGGTGCCTGTCGACTTTCACAGGGAGCACACGATTAGCTCACCTTGCGTAATTTTCGTCCGGGAAACGGACTCTGCCCTGGGCATCGTAATAATAGCGCAGCGACTTCGAACCGGCATGTGAGAGTTGCATTCCCATTTTAACAGAATAAGCGACATTTTTCAAGACGTCCCTATGAACACAAGAGAGAAGTCCTTTGTCGTGACGCCTATCTGGTAGACAATTACATGATGAACAAGCAGCTACTAGTAGACTCACCGGTAAGTCTTGAAGCCATTACGGACGAATATGTCATAATAAAACATATGGGCCTCGGACAATGTTGAGTACCCGAGGAACTCTGGGGAGATCGCAAATATTTGGCTCAAAGCAAAAGCAATTCGCTGAACAAGTTGGTCATTCTCTTCTAATGCAATTCTTGTCCACACTGTCTTCTTCTGTTCTCCTTCATTGCCTGAAGAGTCTATTCTACGAGTCCAATAATCGAAGTAGTCGTCTTCTGTGGTATCTGACGCTATTTCGCCAGCACTGCCGCACACAAGAACACCTCCGGACTTTTGAGAAAATTGAGTTTCGAGGATAACATAAGCAATATCTGGATCATTGGTGATGTTATGAAAGATATTGTCATTAATTGTCCTTGCAACTTGAGATATCTGGGATGGCTCCTGCGATGGCTCAGATGAACTGGAAGGAATAGAAGATGGTACAGCAGAAATGCTGGGCGCAGATGAAGGATGAATTGACGGCGAGCTGCTAGGTTGAGATGAAACACTTGGGTTGGAAGAAGGTGCACCACTCAATGAAGGGATAGCGGAAGGTACGTCGCTTGGGTTTTGAGGCTCACTTGGTAGGGATGAAGGGAGTTGACTGATCGAAGGCGTGTTGGAAGGCTCTGCACTTGGATGGCGAGATTCGGTGGGAGAAGAAGAGGGATAATCAGTAGTTGGAGATGACGAAGGTTCAGTGCTCAATGATGGGAATTGGGTGGCCGTTGGAGACACACTAGGAGAAAGAGATTCAGAGGGTGAAGTAGATGGCATCGCTGATGGAACTTCACTGGGGGCTATCGCCGGTGAAAGGGATAGACTCGGGCTGTAAGACGGCGATTCCGAAGGCGATGACGTTGGCGCCCTTGTTACATCAAGTCCTCCATGCGCTTTGTATATACCTAATCTGTCCATCAAAGATTCTATAGCTATGATGTCGCCTGTTCGACCGTGGTAGTCGTATAAGGTGGAGTTTTTGATGACACGATTCCAGTAATCCATGGTAAGCCCACTGTCAATCCAAGCAATTACACCACTAGAACCATGAACAGAGGACATCTCGTCTTTGACATGATATACATTGAGGTCGTCAGGATGCACATTCAGAAAACAGCTAGATGTTGAAACGTCAAAAATAGCAAATTCCTTCTTGTTGACATCCAGCACATCACATCGCGAACCTTGAAACTGTTCATACATGGTGACATCTCTCAGCATCTCATTGTCAGCTACAGAGTAGTGCAACAAATCACTAAATGCTGAGTAAGTGGTTGCTTCCACTGAAGTAGAACCCAATGCATCACAGACCGACTTGGTCGCCACTCCGTCTTGTTTTACCCAACGACTTGTTGCACCGTCAGTACAAGGCAATTCCGTGAGATTAGTGAAATCTAATCCTCGAATTTGGAACATGGATGTGCCAGCATGGTAGTTGATCCTGTCCAGCGAACGAGGGATAAGCTTTACGACTACTATAGTATCTTCGTCGTCTGCGCCCATTCGTACACATGCATTGGGATCAGTACTCAATTTACAGAACTCTTCGTTGAAGACATTGGGAGGGCCATTTGAACAATATATTGCTTGCTCGTTTCCCGATAGAGTTGACTTGGTTCGTGGATTTCTGTCTTCATCGACGGGAAGGAGCTCAGTGTCGTCGGCATTAAAGTTGTTGATGTCTCGGTAGACACTTCCCAGAGTCATGGAGCCGCCTCCGTCGGCGATGGGGTTTTCAGGCGTATTCTCGAGAGGGGTGAATCGGCGGTCGTCAATGAAGTACGAGTTGTCGGGCATTTTAGCGTAAACTGGTTCATCTAGAAAGACTGCTGTCACATTGTCCCTTTTAGACGGTGAGTAACATGTGAGAGAAAATCAAATAGAAATTATGTGCATATGCGACATAATGAAGTGTCGTACCAATTAGGATGCCTCCTTCCCTCGTAATACGGAGAATATATCCATCCCTTTGTGCGATAGTCAGCCTTGTCCGGATCAGGAAACGAATCACACGCGGCAGAGTTCGCTTGATAATAGTCGGTCTTGGCCAACAACTTGACAGTGTCGGGGAATTGATAGCCGATGCTCGGCAATTCTCCGGTCGAAACAGTTGTAAAATCAACGACGTGTCCTCCAGGAGTAATCTCATCGGCAAGAAATTCCTCATCAATGAAAACTCCTGGATTCCCACCCTTGACATGGACGCACAGTCCATCAACATTAATTTGAAACTTGGCGTAGAGTTTCCTCTCGTCTTCGGTGTTGTATACGGATCCGGGGAGTTCATCGACGGCACAGACGGTATACTGTCCATCGGCTAGGGGAGTATCGCTTCCGTTCGCGAGTACGGGTCGAGAATCTAGCATTGTGCGAATATGTCCCCCAAATCTCCAAAGATATTTGGTCGTGGCGGAAACGGTTTTGGTTTCGAGTGTGGCATTGTGGGGTTGAATGGGCCAATGACGGTTGGTGCCTCTGTTGGAAATGACTGCATGAGAAGGGAGCGGAATAATTAGAGATGAGAGTGATAAGACTCAACAACACTACTACAATGCAATATGAAAGATGAGGTGTCGAGAGAACTAACTCACCGACATCGTTCCTTGTAAAGGCGAAATTCCTCCATCGACTATTGACGTCGCAGACCCTTGGCCCTGCCTTCCCAAACTTGCCCATCTCGACCATTCTCGGATTCAACCTCTTGCGAAAGTATTCCCGGTGCGAAGTAATGGGTGTCACGTTTTCGTCAAACTGATCCTTAATCCAATTCGCCATATCTCCAGTAGTAGTGGCCATAGTCAACATGTCAGGCGTGGCCCCAAAGGCAGCTCGCTCGAAGAAGCGAGCCGAGGTCTGCTTACTCGTCAAGGTGTAGGCATAACTCGTCAAGTAGTAAGATTGCGTGACAATGTCGGGAAGGGTGACGACGCAGCTCCCACTGCCATCGCAGGTGTACTCCAGCGTGGAGTACTTGCCGGCCACGCGTTCCCAGTCGTTGCCGTCGTAGCTTCGACCCACGGGGATGTAAAATGTCTTGCCGCCGTCGAGGGACGTTTGGGTCGTGAAGAGGGTGCACAGAGTGCCTGTTTGGGGGGTCTTAGTGAGCGTGACGGTGGAGGATGTTAGTGCAATAGGCCCTGTGGTCGTTCCGGATCGAGAGCTGTAAGGTGGGCAGGATATGGATTCGCCGGTGGCGAACGCAGGGGAGAGGAGAAACAGGATGGACCGGAGGTTGTGAACCATGGTGCGCCGTGGTGAGGCCTCAAGCCGAGATGTTGTCACGAGGCGGACGAGATGACACCAAGTAGGCGTAGTCGATTCGATCCGACTGCTTCAGTAAAACCGTCGTCAACAGACTTGGCAGAGGATTGGATTTGATGAAGATTATTGAATTTTCGTTGCGTTTTTTGTGTTTATGGTTGTAGTCCATGCAAAGTCTTCCTGGGCTGGTCCATACACTCTCTCCTCACAACGTTGCTGCTCGGAAGAACTTTATATCCGGTCTTCGATTCCGTACAATAACACCATCTGTTATTATCACAGCTGACAGTAAACTGTACGATACTTATTAACATGTGCTATTTGATATATTATAACCAAAATTCAAGAGCGAGGGTTGTAGGGGCTGTGATGAGAGACGTTCACTAGTGAATCAAGAACGAGCGAGCGCCAGACGGGCGGAGTAAAACACATGTATCTTTGCCGAACAAGAAGTGTACTTACAAGAGAATATTCACTAACACTTCCTAGGTATGGCATGAGAGGGGGTGAATGGTCTTTACGGTCTGGAATGAACGGTCATGGACACCAAATAAGCCTCAAGACTAAAATAATGCTCAGTCAGGTCATTGAAGGCCTTTTGAGAAGGTTATTTATATATTCTGTTTGGCTGCGCACACTAATAGAGGTATAGTGTACCATAAGAAAACAGCTGAAATCAGCCTTTCATATAACAGTATGGTCATTTTATTTAACCCTCGTTTACGTATCGAGCAGACAATCGTCCACATGTTAAAAAACATGCCAACAACTGTTTGCATGTTAACAGAATCTATCGAATTCTCCCCCTCTCTAGGGCTGCTTCAATCATTAATCTGATGGTGTATAGATCAATTCCTCACGAAAAATTGGCCCTAGTAGACCCCCACATCACCCCATACTTCATGTTCTGCTAGTCAATATACGTGCATTTGTCGCTGGCTACCATGCCATCCCGCCGCCCAGATGATGCCGCGGCCACAACGGCAGATTGCGACGACGAGAGTCAACCCACCGCGCTTCTAACTCAAGAATTCATTGCCCCCATTCTTCCCCCACCGCCTCTTCCACCGCCTGATAACCTTCCAGAATTGGACTTTGATCCGAATCTCTTCCCCAACCAACAGGATGCATCTACGCCCAGCAACAGAACATCGACCAATGAAGCGATCATTGCCAATGCTTCTCCCACTTGCGATGCTGGTGATGTAGGATGGGAACAATTTTTTGGACGCAAGATAAAGTTCAAAGGCGAAGGTGTGCGCGCCTTGAAGCTCTTATTTCTACAGTCTCCGGAAAAACACCCAGAAATTTCCAGTGATCTTTACATGAATGGCGTCATTTTGTTTGTTCCATGGCGTGACCGCCAGGAGTATGGAATCATTTGGGATACATCAGTCCTCCCAATGCCCTTGGAGAAGAGCGCAATCTGTCATGCCATTGCTAAGACAGATCATCAACGCATCAATCTGTTGAAAATGGCTCGCTTCATGTTTGATAGGGCATATCCTGACGGTGTCAAAAGTGTTGTCAACCTTGTTTCATTGCCTCGCGTTAGGAATCGTTCACAACCAAAGCGGGCAGGTGGTCCTGCAGCTTCAGCTAGGAAGACAAGAGATACTTGTGCAGCTGTCCAACCCCGTGAGATTCGAAATCGCCAGCAGATAGCTAACATGAGGATGGCGCCAATTAACAATCAGTTAGGTACTACTGCACAGAGAAACCACCTTCTCGAGTTTGATGGTATTGATGAGGATGAGTCTGTTGGAGGAGACATCACTGAAACAGAACTGGAAGAGGAGGACCCGGAAGAAAATGACTTCATTAGCCTGACGGAAGACGACATACTCCACGGTTACCTTCCTGATTCAAACTACAATCCCATGAGTATGGAAGAAGACGGTGTGTATCCTCAGAACTTGAACTGGTCTTATTCAGATGTTGTCCCAGGAACTCCCAACACGACGTACCAGCATTACAATGGACCTGGTCCTTGTCTACGGAAGTTCGTGGATAGGAAATTCGACACATTGCTTGGAGCTTGCGGGATTGCTGGTGGTTTCAGTTATGAGTTGTTGAAATGCATCACCATGAATTCTAATGCATACGTGAGAGCACGATTAGTGGGAAACAGATTTTATGGATCCGACTGGAAGAATATCACCGTAGAGGAAATGTTTCATACCTTGGGAATGATTCTCAAGATGAGTCTTGTCAACATACGCCTAGGTGGGCTCAAGGCCTACTTCAATCCAATCAAGAAGTTGTACATCTCTTGTGATGATGTGATCGACCTGAAAACAATTGAGACTAACTGGATGGATGAGCGCTTAAGGTACAAGTGTTTTCTAGAGATTAGAGCTGCAGTTCATATAGAGGATGGAGTTTCAGAAATCGGTGACAAGTGCCATCAACTCAGAGCTGCAATACAAATCCTCAATGATCACGCAAAGAAGTCATTCATTCTTGGACAAGAACTTTTCTTCGATGAGGGTGGTACAGCGAGCAAGTCACATTACAATCCTGTTTGGCAGTACAATGCAAGCAAACTGGATAAGATCATATTGACTTCTTTGTGTTGGTGAATGCATCGTTTGGCATGAATTTTATTTATCATTTGGATGTTTATCAAGGAAAGAATGCGATCAATGCATTCATTGCGGCAGAGGCCCACAACTTACCAACTACACAAAAGGCAGTGGTTAATGCAATTGTTTTGAGTGGGATTGCCAACAAGCCAAATGGAATGTGGGAAATCTACATGGACAACTGGTACTCTGCACCTACACTGTTTGTCCTCCTGCAAGAGAAGTACAGCATACTAGC
>JALLPC010000480.1:0-12990 GCA_036940045.1 Stephanocyclus meneghinianus | reverse complement strand
GGTAAAGATAATACCATAATTTACCCGGGTGTTTCTGTGTTACTAGTAAAATTACTTTGGCATTACTAATCCCAATAATTCATTGTGTATTGAGCACCCTTTCATTTTCAAACCAACATACCATGAAGTAATAGCAATAGAATTCAGGCAGCACTATTTTTGCTAATGAAAAAGGTGCTCACAAAGATTATTTCTGTGAACGCTCCTCTCTTTTGGACAACATTTTTGTGCTAAATTCCAATGCTTGTGAGGTGTTGTTTGCTATGTGGTTTATCTCATCTCTTGAATTTTCCAGCATGGATCATTGTGATTATGATTGTTGGATGTTTCTACTGTAGTGAGCATTGATTGGACTTTGCACATGAGTAAATTACTCATGAGCTGTTTGACTACTATAGCCCAAAACGCCCAGCTGCAGTCGCTATTGGTATAAACAAGTTTGCCTTTGATACCAGATGTTGGCACCCAACTACCTTACGTCCAAGCAACAACTTTCAACCGTGTTACACTGCCTGGATACATATGGAAGAATACAGAATTCTTCCAAAGATCCAATGCATTCATCAGATTGTCTACGAGCATTGTGATAAAATACAACGTAACGTGTCGAATCAATTGCACTCTATAGTCTCATTGAATCTCTTTCTACATGGGATATTGATTATTGTGACTGGTAGCTATTTTGAAACACATGGATGAAAACCTATTTTCTTCTAATTTACCTCTCTAAAAAATTCGTTCAATCACAATATTGCGCCTCGTACTCAACCTCTCCAATACAGTGGCAAAATGTACATTTACTATCAAAGAGATCCAGTGGCAGGAGTCATAAATATGTGAGCATTCTTCTAGCCATCTTGGAGCTGTCATCCAAAGTGCTCAACGATCTACGGTTGCTACTCAATAAACACAATCATATTGGCAATACCTGTGTTCCAAAGTCACTTGTAACACATTCAATGCTGCCGTTCAATCCAACACTGGAGTCACTGGACTTTGAGGTGTATCGGTATACATCATCTAACTTCATCTCCTCTGAATCTAAGCCTGCTGCACTCAAGATCTTTTGAATCCAATCATTGCACTCCTCAGGGGACTCTGCAGCCAGTTTGTATGGGTCTCTATTCTCAATTCTGGTGTGTATCTCAATGATATTCTTTTTCACAATATCGGAGCCAGGCTTCACACGAATGATATCTTTCAGGAATATCTTACTGGTGCTCTCACTGGCCATATCCTGAGACCAGGTGAGTTCTGTTGAGGTTAAGACAAACCACTTTTTGTGCCACTGTAGCCTTAACCCGAAAGATATATTTTTCAAAAGATAGCCCGATTTGAGGCACAGTTGCGACTGGTGTCGTTCTGATGCGGCCTCCAAAGCTTCTTTCCCTTGTAACTTCTCAAACGAGATAACCACCTCATTGTTGGCTTTACGGTCAATCTCGTCTCTAGAAATTTTCCAGCATGGACCATTGTGATTATAATTGTCGGCAGTGTCTTCTCCTGCCGGAATTGCCTGGACTTTGCACATGCGCACGTTACCAACGAGTTGGTTGACAAATTTAACGCGAAAAATCCAGCTTCCATCTCTGTTAGTATAAACAAGTTCGCCTTCGATACCCGATGTAGGCACCCAACCACCTCCGCTGCGAGCGGCGACTACAACCTCTGTTCTTGGCGGTATCTCAGTGCCTGGATACAGATGATAAGAAACGGAATTGTTCTGAGGATCCATTGCATTCAGCGATTTGACATAAGCACCTTTTGTCAAGTGAACCCCACTCTTGAGTCGCAGTGGTTCGTCCGATAGGTTTCGTAGCCGAAGCAAAGTTGTGAGCGAAACCCCTCCCAACTTCATCCTCAAGTTTCCCAATGCAACGGGAATCCTTTGCGCATCAATGGGGTTCGGTGCCATGGGCTGCATTTGACTACCAGGCTGTTGATGGGTTTTGTTCCAATGACTGCTGCTTTCGATGCTCGGCATATTTTCCGTGTGAATCGAGACCAGGCCGGCGGTTCGAGTGTCTGCCTCGTCAACTTCGTGAAGTACCTTGTTCAACCTCGACGTGAGTGCTTCCGGCAAAGAATCCAATTCTTCATCGGCGGTTGTCAAGAGGTTAAGAATTTCCTTTCTCATTTTGGCTCTCCTCTCTGCTTCCTGAAGCAAAGAGCCGACCCGTTGATGCAAGGATTTGGTCTTGGCGCAAAGATCTCTCTCGGCTTTTTCGCGTCTATCTAAAATTTCCATTCGTTTCTCGCTGCCCAGTCCAACGGCCTTGTCGCTGAACAATTCTTTCGCCGCCCTGATAATCTTGGCGTGAGGCCCGGTGTCCGTTGTGCTGGCATCTCGACCTGAAACATTGTACACTCCCAATTTCATTTTCTCCTTTCTGTCTTCGGAAAATTTCATGCATAAGATAGTGGCGGAGGTAATTAGCACCGTCGACCAAAACAGAATCGGCACGCTCATGGGAGCTTGATACTCAATAAGATATCGATTGTGCATGAGTAATCCTGCGGTGACGAACATAGCCACCACCCCAAAAGATAACATGTGAATGCTGCAATTTCCCAACGGACTCAGATATTCCGAGACCCAATTCTCATAGGCCTGATTGACCAAATGCATGACTTCCGGTCCGGTGGGTAAGTTTTCGCGCAGCTGATGCTGCCAAAGTCTCTGCAGATCCTCGCTCTGCGCGAACAGCTTTCCTTCCAGCGTGGCTGCCGTATGCTCGNAAAGTTGTCCACAGATGAACTTGTCCACGCGCCTCTTTGCGCACCTATTTTGTGATATGTGTCAAGTTTGGAGGGGGTGTTTTTTGGGGGTGGTCAAGAATTTCTTTCTGCAGCGGTCGGAGTTGATGTACAGAAATAAATTCTTGACCACCCCAAAAAACCACCCCAATGGGTTATCAGCATTGTTTTTTTCGATGTGAGTGGGAAAAAAAATCTGCCTGCTGGGGTGCAGAAAGAAATTTTTGATCACCCCTCAAAAACCACCCTAATGGGTTATGAGTATTGGTTTTTCGATGCGAGTGGGTAAAAAAATCTGCCTGCAGGGATAGCCTTGACAACGGTCACACAATACAAACACCAGATGAACAGCCCTGCCTCTCTCACTTGACCACAACACCACCATGACAGCACACCATATCGAAATGGTGAAGAGCAGAGTGGAAAACCCCAAGCAAAAGACATAGCTGTGTAGCATGACTCGCGGAGTGTCCGTCGGGGGACTCCCGTCGGCCACCAACGAAAACACGCAGCTGAGACACACGGTGTCACACAGCATGACAATATTGAATCGATTGTTCTGATTCGTCAACTCGTCCCGCAGCGATTCCCGCACCTCCGCCCGCCACGCCATCTCGTAGGCTCGCCCGTCCTGGTCCCTCGCCAACTTGATCGCCTGCGACGCCAACTTCTCGGCCTGGAAATACGTCGCCGTGGCCATGGCCTGAGACTCCGAATGCTGCTGCGCCGACTGCAGGCATTGCTCGCCGTGCCGAACGGAGTTTTCGGCCCAGTCGGCCGTCCAGAGGCGTTTCGCCTGGCGCATTTGGAGGCGGAAGAGCTCTTGGCTCAGTTCCAGGTCGGCTTTGCCCATGCCGAGGCCGAGGGCGGTGGCTCCCACGCCGCCGGCGTGGGCCGCTGCCGCTACGCAGGGGACGACTACGGGCATGGTGGGAGGGCGGAGGCGCGGAGGGGGGGTGTTGGAATCGTCGTGTTGTCAGCGGACTCGGGTTGTTCCCGGGCGCCCGCGCCACCGTCCGGAGGAGTCGGTAACCGTCGATCATGTCTCGGGTCATGCTATGGAGAGAGTTTTCAGTCGCCAAAAAAGAATCTCGAAAGTCCTGAAACGTAGGAATTAGTTTGAATTCTTATTGTTCGCAGTGATCCCATGACAGTTTTCGTCTTAAGGGGGCTTACCAAAAAGTTTAAGGCTCTTCGATACAATAGAAAAAACAACGTATGGTACACCATATATGGTATTGTACCATAAGTCAGGGAACGTGGAAGCATCCCCAAGATCGGAGAGTGAGATTATCAAGCCTTTTTTCCTGCGAGCTCACCATATCTGAAAATCGCACAACAAACAAGACTGATGATTAGACCACATCGAACTAAAGACCAGATCAAACAAAGACCTAGACCTCAGAATATTTTCCTCGTTGTTTTGTTGTCAACAGGATTGGTTCTGGTACTAGTAGAGTTTATGATAGGCGCAGCCCTTACGTCCAACTTCGACGAGGCGAAGGACGAAAACATAATATGGCAACCATTGCGAAATGATTCAGGCGCTCCAGGCAGAAAACCTTTGTTTTTCGTGTCAAACCTAGTTACAAACAATATCAGCAATGACGGAGAGAGAAGTTCAACCACAGCACCAAGCAAATCTACTTCGCCAAAGAGAGGCCAGTGTCTTGTCGTTCTCACTACCAACTCCTCAGAGGACATACAAGATCTTAGTAAGTCACTCAAATCCATTCAAGTTAACCTAGTCGAAGCAAACAAAACACCAGCCACACTTCTCGTCTTCAATGAAGGAGATCTAAACGCGAAGCAACGCCAGCTAGTAATTGATACGGTACATCCACGCCGCGTGCTCTTCCCAGTCATCGACTTTGACTCGTATCCACCACATTTTGATCCCATCACGGAGGTTGAAAATTGGTCTAAACGCAAAAAATGGGGATACCAGCAGATGTGCCGTTTTTGGGCGTACCGCATCTGGTTGCATAAAGACCTATACGAGAACTGCGAAACGTACATGAGATTTGACACTGACTCCTGCTTTTCGAAACGGATAACTGCAGAGTATTTGCCTGGTTTGCCTGCGAACACATCTTCGGGAGGATATTTTGCCTATGTGGCGAACGAAATGTCTCGCGATGTGCCCTTCGTTTCGGAGGGTCTTCATGATTTGGTTCAAAGCTACGTCGATGACCATAAGGTACACATCAAAAATCCGGAATTATACCAGAGAACGAGCGAACTTGAAATGTTGTTCACTAATTTTGAAGTGGCAAATGTGACTTGGTTCCGACAGGATCATGTGTTGGCTTTTCTCAAGCGGATTGTGGAAGAGGAACCTTTTGGGGTGCTCCGAAAACGTGAGTTTGTCATAACTTGAATCAATCCAACGCAGACAACTGCATGACAGGTGTTTTTTTGTCGCTCGTGCTCGTTGAATCGCACAGGGTGGGGAGATGCCCTCATCAGAACATACACGTTGGCGCTCTATGCAGAGAAGTCAGAAGTATTATGGGGTGGAAAGCTTCATGGTTACATGCATGGATATAAACCTGGCACCTTGCCCTGTTACGTTTAATCTAGAATGCTACGATAGGATGTGAACTGAACTACAAGGAGATGAAGACCAAACTCTCCACCGAAAAGGCAGGGCATTGTCATCTTAGGATTGCTTTATCTTCATATCCCCATCAAATGTCTGACATGTTAGATATAGTGTATGAGATAGTGAGTCATTTTAACGAATAGATCGAATAAAAATGTTGTTCACCAAGATAACAATTGTATGACGAATGAAATATTGAACTATCAACACTCGACTACCATACTAAATTATTCGATAATCTGAGTAAGGCTGTCGAATACTGGCATCAATACTAAAAAGAGGAAAATGGCTTGATTCAGACCGCCTTATTTTACTCATATTACCTGAGTTCTTCAGCAGGACCACAGATATCAATCAAAATTATAAAAGATGTAAACTGGCGGTGGACAAGCAAGCTGGATACCAAGATTCGAATCATAAATGTGATCTGAAGTTCAGCTGAGATCTAGAACAGCTCAGGTGATGCACAATTTAGATCTGAATCTGCTGGCTGCGCGCGCGAGCTAGAGACGAGAGACAGGTCAAACAAAACACATATCAAATCTTGATCCAAAGAAAAAAGAAAAGCTGCAGTCTCAACATTCCGCACACTCCCCAAACTGATTATTCATCTAACTAAGTAGATTGTTTGCGTAGTTCTCTTCACTGAAATAGGTGGCTCCGACCACGTTGGGACCGAAAACCCTGCCTTTCAACTCCTTCTCCGCATTGCATGCATCCGCGACAGTGGCGTACTCCAAGAAAATCTTTTTTACTGCTGAAGGTGCACATCCATCCTACGTAACGTAGCAGAGAGTGAAAAGCAAAAATTGGGGTGAAGTGGAACAAGTAGATGTCAAAACTGGATTCAATGCAAACTTACCTCATGCCGAGGTATTTTCATAGAGAGAAGTCTCCCAAACTTCCCAGCCTCTTCACCGACATCCTCCTCGAGAAATTTACGGCTCTCGTCCGTCTTAAGATCTTCATCCGACACCATATTGAGCAGCACCAGAATACGAGTTGGTGACGAACTTGCAAATGCCTGAGCAACGGGTTGTGTTGCTGCGGCTCCTCCGCCGAATGCCGAATCAAGTGCATATGCGGCAGCGTTTGCCACTGCCATTGGGTCGGTGACCACCACTTGAGACTGTTGCGACATGGCATTGCCCAGCCCTGCCGCGAAATGAGGTTGATGGTATTGTTGTTGCATCATCAAATCTGGCATGGGTGCTCCTCCTATGGCGGCATTCAATAACGCATCAACGTCTACACCATCCACAACATTCGCTGGAGCTGCCATGGGAACACTGGCTCCGGCAGTCATACCTGCCCCTACTCCCTGTTGCTCCGCCACTTTTGCAGTGAGCACCTTCCCACCCCCCATATCCATCCCATTCAATCCGATTGCTGCAATCTGCGTGACGTTCGGATCTACATACTCGACAAAACAATATCCCTTGGAAGTGACAGCTGTGGGATCATTCTTGACCAAATGGAACGCCTTGACGGCCCCAAAAGCCGAAAGCAATTCCAAGACCTGAGACTCCACAAGATGATAGGGCAATCCCCCAATAAAAATCTTATTGGGACCATCTTGAACAGTCTGAGATACAATCCCCAACTTGGATGTATCAAACATTGGCATCGTGTCCATGCTCAATACGGGTGCCAAGGCAGGATTGT
The DNA here is from genome assembly GCA_036940045.1 of Stephanocyclus meneghinianus. Taxonomy (NCBI): domain Eukaryota; phylum Bacillariophyta; class Thalassiosirophyceae; order Thalassiosirales; family Thalassiosiraceae; genus Stephanocyclus; species Stephanocyclus meneghinianus. Next base: position 5,963 of record JALLPC010000480.1, on the reverse strand, counting down.
AATCATTCGGTCGTTTGATCTTGACCTTCCCCCTCCCCAAAACATCAACTCCATCGAACTCGAGAAGCGCACTGGTGATTTCCATGGTCTTGAACTCGAGAAAGGCGAACCTCCGCTCCCGATTGATGTATACCGAAATAATGGGATCGTTGTCTACATACTGCACCTTGTGATTGGCACAGACGTCTCGCTTTGGATCTAGGATGATGGCATCTCGAATGGCATTTCTGAAGAAGTCGTGGACATCCGCCTCGCTGACATCGGGTATGTTTCCCACGTACAACCTCCTGGCGTGTCGAGTTTGCTGGGGCTGTACCGAGGATGGGTTTGCGGAATGCAGCGTTCCCCCCACGAGGGATCCGAATGCCGCGCGCGCTTCTTCTTCGGCGAGTTGTTCGGGAGTGGGCGGCACGTCGAAGGGGGAGGATCGTGAGAGTCGTTTGCGGCGACGGGATTCGAGCCAGGCTCGTTCTTCTTCCCAGGATCTGTTGAAGAAAGTGCATAATGTGTACAATGTAATGTGTGCGTGAGGCAGAAACGTCGAGGCAAAATCGAAACTACATGTCGAGCAAGACGAAAAGATACTCACTGGAAGAAAATCCCTGATCGATTGGCACCGCTCCCACCGCCACGACGTCGCCTCCCGTCGTCTCTATCTCGATGACGACGGCCGCCTCGATCTCGACGGTCGTCGTAGCGATCGTAATCGTCGTCTCTGTGGTGACGATGAGAAAACCAAATAATGGGGAAATGAAACAACGGCCATTTAGAGCAATCGAAAGAGACGGCGAACTACATCAAGAGCAACAACGATAACACAACAGCAAGACAATGACAACAAAAAAGCACGCACCTCCTCCTGTCCTCTCGTCCCCTTGATCTACCGAACTGATCTCTCTCCTCCCTCCCACGAGAACGCGAGCGCGATCGGCTGCGTTCCTCGCGATGACGTTCGGACGACGGATTTGGCCCGTCGCGTTCGTTTTTCGTCATCCATGCTGGTTTGTTGATGCCTGCGCCGCGACCGAGGGACATGGTTGTGCGGTGCTTGATGGTTGGCACGGGGGATATCGCCTGATGTCCTTGTGCCATACACAATATAAACGTGTGGCGAGAGTTTGCTGTGGCAAAACCAGGACAGTCGCTTGGTCATTCTGGAATTCATTTTCCCGAAATAGGATAAAAAACGGGGACACAGATTTCGAATGCGAGATAGTATGGTACCATAGTCGTAGAGTATCGTATACAAAACATGCAGTAGTAAAAAGGTGTTAATTTTAGCTTACCATATCATCCTGCCCGATGCCCAATGGTTATTGCTCACCAAATTCGAAACGACCAACACTGTCGCAGCCTTATCGCCATTTGCCGATCATAAATAAAACGAAACACACAACCATGCCATACTATTCATTTAAAATATTTGGTTGCATCACAATCCTTGCATATGGATTCGTCCCTCCAACTACAATAACGCAACATAGTCACCGTCATCAAACTCGTTCAGTACTCAATCCCAACGCAGGCATAATATCTCCATTCCATGCATTCCATCATATTACAGCTGTGTCATCTTCACCCATTGATGATTTTTTTGGAGGAATCTTTGGTAACGATGGTAATAAACAAGAGAAAATGCGTCCCGACAAACTAGATGAGCCACAAAGTGATGATGAACATGACATGACCTTGTCCTCCTTCCAACGAGAATTAGCAAAACGTCAAGCGAGTGAAGAGAAATACTCCCATGTCTTGCCTTTAGATCAAGAAGGAAAAGACCATGAGGAATTCAGCGGATATGATTTACGAGACATTATTTACACTAAATATGGGGAATGTTTTGATGTGGAGTTTCAACGTGTTGATTCCTATGGGTTTCGTAGTGTTTATTTAGTGAGTAAATTCCATGCACCGAACCATTTTCTACTTGAGTGTTGAGTGAGATTTCATCGCATATCTTCGCATGACAGAATATTATGCCATTTAGGCTTGGTGGGAAGAGGTTTCGACATGAAACGGAGTATGATTATCTTTGTCACTTGCAAGCTGTGGTGAGTCCGAATGACTTGATTCCATTTCGTCAGTGTTCTCATTCAGGGAGTTATAATTTTCGGCATTCTTTCAATGCTGCTGCTCGATGTCAGGTTGAAATCTTAGCGAAATACAACCAACTCGATAATGTGATAACGCAGCTTATGGAAACAACCAAGAAGCCTCGGGCGGGGACATCACCGTTGGTTGCTGTTCCTCTGCGTTTGGATTTGACTCCAGAGGAAGTGAATAAAATACTTGGATAAATTCAGATAATGAGCATTCTATTGTGCGGCTCTACCTATGATCAATCACATTGTATCTACCTACTTACATTAAACAACTACCACATATCTCAGTTCATGGAGCCTACGGATTGTAAGACATGTTTTGCCAATTTTGACATTTGTATTTTTCACCTAAGGCTGTGATTTTGTTCGTGGAACAGGCAAATATCATTGTCGCCAAAAATGCTATTTGCAGTTCGTTATCAACATGTTGGTTTTGTTCCAACGAACAGGCCACCAGATAGCAAAATTTGCCACTGCTATTTGCCTTCAAGTTTTTGGGGAAGAGGAATAGACAGACATTACCCTCCAAAACTGATTCATGTTGGTGCCAACAGAGTGGCAGCAGAGCTGAGCAGAAATGGTGACTAGGTAAAGCTACTATGAAAAAAAACAGTAATGAACATGTAGCCAGGCATGTAACTTGGTCACAGCCAGGATTTTTAGAATTATGACAGAGATCTAGACCTGTTCTCACATCCATTTACGATTCTGTAGCCAGAGAATCAAACTGACACCAAGGATTGCACACATGAAGTTCTGCCATTCTACAGAATCCCAATAAATCTCGAAGATGTACTCATTCTGTCACCATGAATTTTATCAGAATGAATACTCAATTTTATGGTGAGTAGACCACACCATGTGCTCTGAGATTCTGAACAGTGTGGCCTTCCCACAGTGTTTGTGTCAAATTTAAGCATGTAAATTAAAAACATAAAAAAATCATAGATAGTACAGTATTTCTATCCTATTTGTTAAGCCCCCTTTTGTTCCTGCCAATTTATTTTGCTTGTTGGAGGCTTTGTACCCTCCAGCCCAGGAGGGTAGAGGATTTGCGAGGGGGGTGTATTCCTTGGGCTGTATTTCCTGATGTGGCCACTCAAAGGTAGCTGATTACTGCAACACTCCTCTACTATACTCGTACACCTTCACACTTTGATACTACCCCCCTTGCGAAAGTCCACAACAATTTCCAGAAAGAATAACATAGTACTATACAAAGCAGCAGCTGCCATCCGTGTCACCTACATGTCAGTAAGAAAAGAATTCGAATTCTCGTCATTTTTTTCTCAACGCACAAAGAATTCTCCTCCTTTCATCGTAGAACTCATGTCCCATGGTGCAAAACTACGCAAGAAAGCAAGCAAACACACCACAATGGTTAGCTCATAATTCAGTTGATCCATCTGATGAAGACTATGGAACACTAAGTCCCACAGTGTTTCAGCTTTAAACTGTATTAAATCTACCTGGTTAAATTGCTTTACCTTAAGCTGTAAAAAATTCTGTCCATCAGGTCGCCTTTTTGCGGCATGCAGTGATATCGCGGCACGGAGATGCAGCGGGCATGTTGGATTGAGCCAGGGCGCAGAAAGTTGTTCCGCCGGCTTTGGAGATGTGTTTGTACCAGAGGACGACATGTGGATCATTGTTTGTGTTTGCGTGGATTCTATTGTTGTGTCTGTTTTTGGCGAGTCCAGCGGTTGTGGCTGACAGGTTGTTGGATCGAAAGGCGGCAGAGATAGTGGCAGAGTGAGGCGGAAGGGGCGGCAGCCAGTCGATGGAGGAGGACGAAGATGTCGACCAGGGACATTGACCCGTTTCCAACACGGACAGCAAAAACAAATCGTCTCCGTAGCTAATTCGAAGAAACAAAAAAAGATCAGAGAATTATCGTATCCACTGTCACGAGTCGTCATAAAAAGCAACACCCCTCTCAAACTCACCCCTTGCCGCCCGCTCCAAAACTATCCCACGCTTCCGCTGGTCGTTTCTTGGCCAGCACAGTCAAAAACCTCACCACGTCATCCACCGAAGCCGGCCGTAATCCCTCGCCGTTGACTCGTCTCGAATCACCGAGGACGCTCCTCGCACCGCCGTGTTTCGACCTCGCTTTGACATCGTCCTCCGGCTCTCCCGCGAGAGGCCACATCCACAACACGGCGCCGTTGCCGAAGGAACCGATTATGGCCGAGAGAATCGTCAGCGAACGACTGCCGCGTCTTTGCCGTCGTCGCTCGGTTCGCGGGCGAGCGGACGACGGGAGATGAGGTCGTTCGGGAAGAGGAATCGGAACGGCGTGATGGCAAAACGACGGGGGTCGGTGCGGCGCCATGACGACGATGCCTTGTTTGAAGTAGTGGAGGACCGGATGGGGACCGCATGCTCGGGGCGCTTCCTTCCGGATGGGCCCGGTTTTGGTCGGGGTGGGTGGAAAGGTCAACGAATTCGTCTAATATGACCGAATGGTGTCATCTTTCTGTCATTACTGCTAATTATAGATTCAAATGACGTCATCTCTTAATTTGTCAAAAGGTTTTAGTGCACTGCTGCACTGTTGGACATAAAAGTCCCCTTGTGACGTGTCATTTGAACGTGTGGGCCCCTGCTTTTAGAAGATGTGCTCAGTACAATACCATACCATACCAGCGCTCTAAGCAGTTTTCAGTCAATCAGAGGGCAATTACTCTATTATAGCATTGGTTTTTATTCTTATCGATGAGCAATAGGTCTCAGTCTAAATGTGGAGACTTGACAATCACGAATAGACTCTTTGTTCGTAATTTAGTTGATACACGCAGGGTTCATTCTTACATACCTTTTTATGAAGGCATAACATATCACAAAAATGCTTTCTTCCAAAGAGGCCAAACAGTGAACTCGTGACCCCCAAGAGGCGTCATTTTCCCTTTTTATTCGCAAGGTGGAGGTGAGAGTATCGTCGATCTTTGCAGGCAAAGGTTTTTCTAGGGAATCATTCGTATCCTCTGCGTACGTACATATGCACTCGGGAATCGACTTTCTCGTGGTTCCGAGGCAACTTCGAGGGAATTAGTATGGTGCACGACCAAGACGCCCAGTCTACGTGGCGTAGGGTGTCATGGCACAGCCCGTTTACAATACCATTAGTATTATTAGTATTATTATATTATTTCATAGACCAGCTTCTATTCTTTGTCCTTCCCCATAGAGCCTAAAAAAGTCAACAACATCCGGTGTCATCGTAAGAAATAATTCAACACGCCAGCTGACCTCCAACTCCCATCATGGATTTCGCTTTATCCGGCCCCCTTGCTCAAGCCCGGGTGAGTGAACATTTCAAGCCAAAACGTCAGGTTTCAATGGCAGTCTCGTTCCTAGAAGTGGCCCATCTCATTTTCATCATGTTTTGGAATTCCCATCCAGCCTTGCTTTGTAGATTCTGCCGCTCTTAAATCTGCTGTGAGCTTATACATGCCAAATCTGTGTCCTCATTGGGATCAGGATCCAGCAGCATGTGAAGAACTGTTGACGACATATGGACCGATTGAAGAATGGTGTACGGGTCAAGTGAAAAACATAAACAGTTTGTTTGCAAATCATATGTGAGCAGATGATCCACTCACCCTCTCAACAGTAAATATATCCGGATGGAACACATCCAGTGTCACAGACATGTCGCACATGTTTTTTGGTACAGATTTCAACCAAGACATTGGCCAATGGGACACATCCAGTGTCACAGACATGTCACATATGTTCAGTTCTGCTGGATTCAACCAAGACATTGGCCAATGGGACACATCCAGTGTCACTGACATGTCAAGTATGTTCAGTTCTGCTGGATTCAACCAAGACATTGGCCAATGGGACACATCCAGT
>JALLPC010000479.1:0-13129 GCA_036940045.1 Stephanocyclus meneghinianus | reverse complement strand
AGGAGAAGGAGGAGAAGGAGGAGAAGGAGGAGAAGGAGGAGAAGGAGGAAAAGGACAGAACCACTTTAATACAGGACAAACCTGCAAGTGATCTGTTTGTTGCATGTTCATTGTTTGTTGTGTTTGATGATTGCTGGTTTGATTAATAGGATGGGGCAAAGTTGCTGATTGTCTGCTGTCCTGACAAGGGGTAGAAGAAAGATGGAGATGAGAGTTAAATGAGCAAATTTGATATTTTTATCAAAATAATGACATTTTTTGTACATAGAATTGATCTTTAATAATGGCTTGTTCAATTGGGGCTATCATTTTACTTGCATGAAGCTGTACATGATGTACTTTCTAGCCTTTGTCTTAATGATGTTTTATCTCTTGGTAGCAGCTTTTCACATGGTTTGATAGACATTTAAATTGCAAAGATTTTACATGTTATTTACACAGTGTTTTGAAGACTTAGTTGGTCATGTATCTTTTCTAGTGATTGGCAAGACCTTTGAATTTCAAAGCGGTTTTTACTCATTTTCACTGTCAATTTTGAGACGTAGTCGGTATTATATTTTTGGTGGTAGGGATGGAAAGTGATTCAGGGGCAATTTACACAGGCCACACTGAGTGGCCGTAAACAGGGTGGACGAGACCAAAGATACTCCATTGAAGTGACATCATAAAAGATTGGATTTTTTGTTACACCGATGACAATAAAGATATCATTTTTTTATGGTGTTCCATAATATAATATTTGAATGATTACAATACCATGTATTGTGGTACTATAGATACAATAGCAAACCGTAGTATAAGAAGTATTGTATATTGTATCGTACCATACACCACAGCAAGATTCAGTCTGTAGTCGCATGATGGTACGATATATTGTACAATACAATATCTTCTCGCGCGAGGAATGATGTGTTCGGTGTCCATCCCGTGCGCGGAAGGGCATTGGCGCCGTCGACACGTTGTCAGCCAGTTGTCAGCCTCTGGTTTTCTTTCGTCATTGCAGGTCAACCATGGGTTGCCCTCGATTGAAACCATGAGAACTTTGTAGACCACTACACAAAGGAATACAATCTAGCATCCATCGCGACATCAGCCAAGGAACGTGACACATTCAACCTTAATATTGAATAGGTTGTAGGGCAGAAAATAACATTAACTACAACCAGTAGAACAAGTGCGACGACGCCTCCCCATCGCCACCATGCTGCCCCGACTTATCCCACTCCTCCTCCTCCCCCTGCTGCACCCCTCCACGGCCGGCTGGATCGATCCGGACACCCCCCAAGACGCACGAACCACCGTTCCCCTCGCCGTCGTCCCCTCCAAACCCCCCAAAGAGAACAAGACGAGAAACAAGCCGGCCGAGACCAAAACCAACGCAACAACAACAACGACGACATCCAGACGTCGCCGCAGAGAACCCACCGCCATCCCCACCTACACGCCCACCTACCTCCCCTCTTCTCTGCCCTCCTCCTCTCCCACCACGGCCGCCACCAGCGCGCCCCCTCCGCGGACCTACCGCCTCGTCTTCAGCGACGAATTCAACACCCCGCACCGCTCTTTCGCCGACGGACACGATCCGAGATGGACGGCCCTGGAAAAGAACGATTACACCAACGACGCTCAGCATTATTACTCGGCCTCCAATGCCTACACCGACGATCGCGGGAATCTGGTCATTAAGAGCGAAGCGGCGGATACGGTCGTGGTGGGGTTCAATGACGTGGAGCAGAAGAAGGAGAAGGTCACGAAGCATTTTAGGAGTGCCATGGTGCAAAGCTGGAATAAGTTTTGTTTTACGGGGGGAGTTTTGGAGGCAGAGATGGCTTTGCCGGGGAGGAGCGATGTGGGGGGGTTGTGGCCTGCGTTTTGGTTGTTGGGGAATTTGGCGAGACATACGTGAGTTGTTTTCAAGCAGACGAAATCGTTTGGGAATTGAGGATGTCATGCCGTGCCTTTGCATGTTTGTGTGCATTTCCAAGAGATCAAACTCATGTCTTGCCTCGCTTTTCGCCCTCATGCCATGGAACACTCTCCACAGCTACGTCGGCTCCTCCGAACATGTCTGGCCCTGGTCCAGCTCCACCTGCACCTCCAAATCCGCCACCTCACAACTCATCTCCGCCTGCGATCGCGTCCAACACTACGGCCTCCATCGGGGCGTAGGACGAGGTGCTCCAGAAATCGACGTCTTTGAAGTCCAGGCCGGGAATATCAAGGCCAACACCGGAAACTTTTTGAAAATGCCCGTGGGTCAACCGTTTATGAGCAGTTCGTATCAGGTGGCGCCGGGAAGAATGCCCAGGCCGGGAGAGGGCTGGTGGCCGGCCCCCGGACAGTGGTATGATCATCTTACCGGTGGGGCGAATACCTCCCTGAATATTGTGTTTTATGGGACGTACAATCATTTCATGGATGATACCGATCCCGCCTCCCAAGATTATTGGAGTGACGCCATTTCATACAATCGACAATTGGATGCCAGTTATTTTGGGACGTTTCATAAGTATCGATTAGAGTGGGAATTGCCCGAGGAGGCCAATGAACGTAATAATTATACAAGGTCGTATGGGTACCTACGGTGGTTTTTGGATGATGAGTTTGTTTTGGAGGTGAAGGGGGACGGTTTGAATGATACAGGGACGGGGGCAGAGATTAGTACCGAGCCCATGTATTTAATATTGAATACGGCAATTAGTTCGCAGTGGGGTGAGTTGATGTTTTATTTGTTGGTGCGAGGAGCCAGTTTGTGATCGAGGAAAGAAATGATTTTGAGTGAAAGTTGTGACGATTTCATTTGTGAGAGAGTCGAATTGAAAGGGTCGAGCTCACGTGTTTCTCATCGTATCGTCTCACAGGATTTCCATCGACCTGTCCCAATATGTGTCCGTGCAAAGAATACAACTGCCACGGAGGCTTTCAAGAAACTTGCGGCTTCTCCGAGGGATTCTGCGAAATGATGGATGCCTCTCCCATAGAATATAAAATCAATTACGTTCGTGTTTACCAGGATGCGAATGATCCGAAACAGAAGGTGGGGTGTTCAACTCCGGAAAGACCTACGAGGAAGTTTATCGAGGCTCACGAGAAGAAGTATAAGCTGGCGAATGATGTGAGTGGATTGATGCGAATGGATTAATCATTTCATATTTGTCATGGCATCTGAATATAGAAAGATGTCATTCTGCAAATGTAGCTTCATCCCCTGAAACCAATTCAAAATGGAGGTGGGCCCTGTGTAACTACACCAGATGTCGATAATACCAACGGGACAGCCTACTGCGGAGGACCTTCTCGAGGAATCTGCCAATCCAAAACTTCTTTCACCTGTCAATGCCTCGATGGTTGGACTGGGCCGCACTGCACCAACCCGATGGGATTCGATGATATCGTCTGGGACCCTCCCGAAACTTGGGCCGATTTAGGCTTCAGCGGTCCGTCCTTGGAAGTATTTTCTGGGGGGATACTCGCTTTGGGCGTTTTAGTAGTGCTTTTGTTAGTGTCGCCATTTGTTCTTAAAAAACGACGCCAGATCATGGGTGGGTGGGCTCCTGTAGGCAGTGCGAGGGATTATGAGAGACGAGTTGGTGTCTAAACACAGGAAAAATTTCGGGAGTACCTCATTCTCGTAGTTCTGAGTGGGTGCTTCTAGACCTGGAGAAAATTCATCTACAGAAACATCTCCAGTATTATTAGATGCTAGAGCTTATGTTTTCATGTCGTCCATCCTATTGAGCTACCTGGACGATGAATTGAAACACCTTCAATTGTCATGTGTCCCCTCTTAAGAGAGTAGAGTATTTCTTCTTTAAACATCACAATGAATGACGAACAGATATGATATCGTTCAGCTCTCTCTCGGGATGAGCGTCTTCGCTGACTGTATTTCGATTCTTGTTTGATGCGTTCTTGTCAGAAATATAGACGTTACTTCGTTCTTCGTGCCAAGTTGATTAATACGTTAATCAACAAAAAACTATGATCTAAATTGGTAATACTAGCAAAGATAGATAACGATGCCTCCTAGCCTCAATGTTTCACTTCTTGCTGTCGGGCCCCCATGTCACAAAGCAAATGTTGGACAGAACCGAAAACCAATGCCAATCTTAGGACAAAAACTAGAAATCTACCCCACTCCCTTCTATCAAAATCCACTTTCCCCATCGACTCGCCTAAAAACACACCCACACTAACTAGCGATCAGGATTGGCCATATCCTTAAAAGTCTTGCTCGCGCTAAAACTCGGCGTATACGAAGCCTTAATGTCGATCTCTTCCCCCGTCTTGGGATTACGTCCCTTGCGTGCGGCACGATAGGATAATTTGAAGGTGCCAAAGCCCGGGAGGGAGACTCGTTTGCCGTTGGATACCTCCTGAGGTGGAAAGAATGGGAATCGGGGTGAGGAAGTTATAATATATGAAGATGCAGTGATCAAGGATGCAACATTCACTAAACAAAGATCAAATATTTGTCGACGCTGACGGCATGATCATCGTTTGATCGCGCGAGGGAATAACAAATTTCACTCACACTGGCAATGATATGCAAGACTGCACTCAAAGCCTTCTCGCTATCTCCCTTAGTCATACCCGTCTTCTCCGCCACGGCCGCTACAAACTCGGCTTTTCTAAAGTTCACCACGTCGTCCTCGGGATCCTCGATCTTGGTCTTGGCTTTCGACTTGGACTTGGCCGCGGCCTTTTTGGTTGCGTGCATTTCGGTGACGGCACGCTGCGATGGGGAACAGGAGCCCTTGAGTCGTCGTGTGGGGGTGGATGTGAAGGCAGTTGATGTTGCCATCAGGGAGAGGAGGATGCCGAGGAGGAAGAGAAGTCGATGGATCATGATGGATGCTGGCTTTGGCGGACAAATGTCAAGGATGATGCGAGGCTGTCAAGACACTAATGTCAAGATGCTGTATAATGGCCAAAAACAATGTTAACGCAAGGATTTAAATGGTTAAATAAACACAGTCGGCGGACTCTATTCCATCAACCATGCAGTCAACTTGATTTCCTCTCGCCACTGTTCTCCCACACCAGTTCGCCATAAACAAACCTCACACATTTTTTGCACGGTGTATGCTGCTCCGCACACGGACAAAAGTAGGTATTGTACTTGCATGCGTGCTGTACAAAAACGGTATGGTACGATAACATCATACCATCGCAGGTATACCGCATACCACACTCTCGATCGGCTACGGTAACATCAACGAGGCGTCTTGCACTCTCCCGTCAATCGAGTCTCGTTCAACAAAATTTTATAAAGCAAAGGTAGCCTGAGAGTCGAATGGAAAATTCATAAAGGATCTTTTGTATTTGAATTTTGAGGTATCATACCTTCACACACGATCAACCATACCGTGTTTTACCGCTCACTCCTTTTCTCACTCGCTCCACTTCTCTCTTTTCGTACATCGTGCATCTAGAATGCATCTCCCAACTCTCAACAGCACTCAACTCTTCACACAATCCACAATCCAGGCACCTTTTGTAATTGTATATCTTATCGATCATTGTGTGTATGGCAGACAAGGTCGACTTCGGAAATGTGAGTTATTCCAGGTTGCAGTGGGTAAGCATGATGAGCAATCAAGATGTGACGACATTTTCAGGGTGCATCTATGATTGTTTCGTTGCGCTTTTCGTATCTGCAATTCACCTCCGAGACAAGGTATTGACCTTATGCGAGACTATACTAAATTCATCGACAAGCTCATCTCTCAGTCAGTTTTGGCAGGCTCTTGGGTCGGATGATAAAATTTTCTCTTCCAAAATCTGCAGCTCACAACTCACAACATTCTTTCTCAAATTGATTCCCTCAAATTTATTTTCTTGTCGTAGAGACCGACACCAAGACAAGGCAATCTACTTTTCATCCTTAAAAGCCGCAACAAACTATTGATAACGACACAACAAAAAGACTCAACAACAAATCACCAACAACATGAAATCAATCCTACACACAATCACCATAGCCCTCCTCCTCGTCACCTCTTCCAACTCCAACGAAACCTTCCCCCCAACCTCCAGCATCACCTCCGTAGCCACAGATGTCTTCCTGCGCACCGTCGCCCCCACGGGATCCATCGCGCGCGTTCCTATTCCCACTCCAGCCCCAGGCAGCGAGGAAGTCAGCTATATTCCCACGTCTGATGCCTCCTTTACAAATTACGATATGCAAGCGGTCGAGGTGAACGGGAGTCCGATTCCGACGATGGCGACAGTTGGGAGTGGAATCGGAGGTTTGGGATATGTGTCGGAGGGGGAGAGTGACGCTGAACGGGGTGAGAAGATAGAGGGGGAGGGGGGAGCGTCGAGTGCCGAGGATTCTGCTGCTGCTGCTGCGCCGAATACGAATGATGGCGTTGGGATGGAGACAGGCTTGATGGGGACGTATGTTCTGGGGATAGTGGCTTTGTTAGGTCTTTTGTAATTTAGGCAGGCGCCTGACGAGGTGCGGAAAGAATAAGAGTGTGCTCCGTTCATCTTTATCTTGAATTGTTGAATGGTCATCGTTGACAAGTACCAAGGAAATAAACCTTTGACGTATTAAGTGTATTCCTAACAACGTAGTATATTAGGCAATATTCCTACTAGAGCATGGATTACACAAACCTAATATAATAATACAGCCATGACGAGTTTCGAACCAGACCAAACCGTCCAATGTTCGTTGGTACATCTTTCAATGAAATTCGAGACATTGTCTCTTTTTCTTCCAAGACATGTAAACACATATACATTACTCGTGTATCATGTCGCAAGCAATTAGAAGATTGACGCGCCAATTAGTCACTTGGCTGCTAAGTCGGCGTAATTGATGGAGACTGGAAATAGGTGAAAACATGTGAGCAATGGATACCATTAGTGCACAGGCAAAGGAATACTTACACCAGATGGAGCTTTGCTAGGGCTCTTGGTTGGAAACAAGATTGGACCTGCCGATGGTGCCGTGCTAGGATTTTTAGTCGGCGGTCTAGATGGCGCCTGCAGCATGAGGTCATGAACGGTTGACGGTGAGGAAAAGAATAAAACAACAATTGATTTCCGATGTGGCGTGGCGAAATAGGATTGCTGCTGAGCTGCTGATTTAAATCGACTCAAGCGTACCTGCGATGGAGCCTCGCTGGGGCTCTTTGTTGGAGAAATGCTTGGAAGCGAGGATGGTGAGATGCTAGGTCCTTGCGTCGGCGAAGTGGTGGGAGACTAACATTACAATATAATGTCAAAATTATAATTGTGAGGAAAAACAAGAATAAATCCTAGATTACTTTTCGCGGCGCCGCTTGAGAGCACGGCATATGTTTTGAGTAGAAAAAGGGGCACACTTACTGTTGACGGAGCCTTGCTCGGCCTCCTCATTGGAGAAAGGCTCGGACCTGCCGATGGCGATGCCGATGGCTGCAATATCGCGTGGTTCAAGAATAATGATGAGCTTACGTAATCAAGTGAAGCGACATACTGAATGATTTGTCACACTCTGCGCAGCACATGAAAGATAATCAAACACGCTTTACGTCAACAGACCGAAAACTTACATTTAATGGAGCCTTGCTGGGGCTCTCCGTCAGAGAAATGCTTGGAAGAGACGACGGTGAGATTCTGGGTCCTTGCGTCGGCGACGTCGAGGGAGACTGTAGTACGATAAAATGACGATATCATTAATGTGAGAAAATGACAAGAATAAATGTATGATGACTTTACACGGCGTCGCTTTAGAGGACGACATTTGTATTTATTAAAAGAAAGTCAAACTTACTGTTGACGGGGCCTTGCTCGGCTTCCCCATCGGAGACAAGGTTGGACCTGCCGATGGCGATGCCGTTGGCTGCAATATCAGGTGGTTTAACAAAATGATGAGCACACGAAATCAAATAAAGAGAAATGGGATATAATTATGTCCAGCTTGGGCGGCGCGAGAAATGTTGATCTAAGTTTCTTCACGTCAAGAGACCGAAGACTTACATTTGATGGAGCTTTGGTGGGATTCTTCATCGGAGAAATGCTTGGAAGCAAGGAGGGCGAGATGCTTGGTCCTTGAGTCGGCGAAGTCGAGGGAGACTGTTGTACGATGATATGTCGAAGTGATAAATGTGAGAATATGACAAGAATAAATGTATGATGACTTTTTCAAACCATTGGAAGGACGGTCAAACTTACTGTTGACGGGGCCTTGCTCGGCCTCATCATTGGAGACAAGCTCGGACCTGCCGATGGCGATGCCGATGGCTGCAATATCGCGTGGTTCAATAATATGGCGAGCACACAAACATAATTGAGTGTTTATTCGAACTCTGCGCAGCACAAGAAATGATGATCAGAGTTGCTTTACGCCGATGTATCAAAGACTTACAGTTGATGGAGCCTTGCTGGGGCTCTTTGTCGGAGAAATGCTTGGAAGCGAGAGCGGTGAGATGCTAGGTCCTCGCGTCGGCGAAGTCGAGGGAGACTGTAGTAAGATAAAATGACGTTGTCATAAAAGTGAGAAAAATGATAATTTGTGATGACTTTTTACGGCACCATTTCAGAGAACCGAACTTGTATTGGGTAGAATAATGGTCAAACTTACATTCGATGGAGCCTTAATCGGCTCCCCCATTGGAGACATGCTCGGACCTTCCGATGGAAATGCCGATGGCTGCAAATCGCGTGGTGCAAGAATAATGGTGAGCACACGACATCAAATGAAACGAATCGAGTTGACTGTGTTGGCCCACTTTGCGCAGCACAAGAAGAGAAAAGCAAAGTTGCTTTGTAACAACTCAAGCTAAACTCACTTTTGATGGAGCATTGCTGGGGCTCTTCGTTGGAGACATGCTTGGAAGCGAGGATTGAGAGATGCTAGATCCTCGCGTCGGCGAAGTCGAGGGGGGCTGTGGTACGATAAAATGTGAAAAATCACGTGAAAACATCACTTTGCCTTTTCGCAGTCAGCTAGAAATAGTGGCATTAGTGTTTCAAAAGGGTTCAAACTTACATTCGAAGGGGCCTTGCTCGGACTGTCGGTTCGAAATGAGATCGGTGACTTGCTAGGACTACTTGATAACGAAGTAGAGAGAGACTGCAGTGATTGCAAAGACACATTTCAGTCGAATAGTTGTTCCATTACCGATCGATGTTGTATGTTGAGCCCGTGAATGGAACATTAAAACAAGATCTATCTCACCGGTTTTGTGATAGGAGATGTTGTTGAGTTGTTGGATGATTTGCTAGGGCTTTTCGATGGCGAGGTTGAGGGATACTGCAGTAACCTTCGTGTCAGGAATCGCAGCCTGTGACAACGGGAAAAGTGTGTCAGCGAGCACTTACTTTTGTTGCTTTTGTAGCCGCATTCGTGGGTTGCGTCGTTGTTGTGTTCTTGTGACAACAATAAATTGGTCGTGAATAAAATGTCTCAGATGATAGAAAAATTCTCGTAGATAAATAAACTCACGTTGGTGATAACTAGTTTTGTAGGCTTAGATATGGTGAAGTCGGGTTAGCGCAGATGAATCAAAGCAGATATTATCGGACATAGAATTTCTCACCGAAGAAGAACTGGGTGTTTGTGTTGGCTTTCTGGATGGGGGGGAGGTAGGGAGAGGAGTAGGCTTTCGTGTCCTGGTTTTGCGCGGTTTCTGCGTCGGCGGATTCGTCGTTCTTGGAGACGAGGATGGGCTCTTTGTTGGCCTGCTGGTGCTGAGAGTGAACGTAGAATTCGTGCTGTTTGGATTGATAATCGCCAGTATTGTGCCGTTAGAATTAATGTGAATGCTGCTGGTGAGGTTTTCGCTTTTAACGATAGATTGTAATGCTGAACTGGTGGCAGTAAACAATTGTTGTCCGCAATTATCACAGTAATCCTGCGTCGCAACCTGTGCGATGAACTCAATCTTGGTCAAAAGAACATCTTCCAGCAAAGGCGTGCCGTGAACTGTACGAAGAGGGTTAGGTAAGAAAGTGTGATTGCAAATAGACCAAACGAATACAGAGACCAGCTCGAGCGGTGTAATTTGAGGAGCAATCCCTTCAAAAATGGACTTTTCCACTACTGTCGCAACATTTAGGAGGGTGGCATTGTTGACATCAGAGCAATTAAAATTCCATTCAAGCGTGGAGTACATGTAGATCGTGGTCACATCATGGGGTCTCTTCTTTGCTGACTTTGACTCACTTGGTTCCTTATGCTCCTTAGGGTCTTTCCCTGACTTTCCGCTCCCACCTTCCGTATTTCTCTTCGGCGCTTTGACTATTGAAGTCATCATTAGAGGGATTCCTCCGTTACTGATTGAGTTTTTCACAGAGGCGCCTTCAGTGCGGGGACCAAAACTTCTAGAAGCAAACAAAAGCTTTGATGCAGAAATCTCGTTGTCATCGTTTTTGCTGACATCACGATCTGACGAAATTTCTTTGGCTGTTTTGCCTGATCCTCTATTCTCGTCGCCATTTTTGCCACCTTTGCTATCGTCCGCTCCCTTACTCTGTTTCGATGACTTACTTCGTGTGGGGCTAGCTGTAGGAACCAAAGTGGGAACGTAAGTTGGGACATACGATGGGGAATACGTTGGAGAAGCGGCCACGGCTGAAGAAAACGAAAGCTTCGATGGAGCAACTTCAACACCATAGCTACCGCCGCCTATCCGAGTTGACGCCATTACTTTGGCTGTTTTGCCTGATCCACTATTCTCGTCGCCATCTTTTCCACCTTTGCTATCGTCCGCTCCCTTTGTCTGTGTCGATGACTTACTTCGTGTGGGGCTAGCTGTAGGAACCAAAGTGGGAAGGTAAGTTGGAATATAAGAAGGAGAAAATGTTGGAGACGAGGCGGGTCGGCCCTGACCTCCAACCATGGCTTCACCGAGATAGTGCTTTGATGACTGTAAAAAGGCATACCTTACTTTTATCAGCTTCATATGCCAATACATACATGCATTAAACCTTTACTCACCTCAACAGACAAATCATTTCCATCACTACTCTTGAACGGCATCCCAGACAGGCACTCGCTAATGATTGCGTCCTCTTCTGTATAGGATCTTGAAGAAACATCTAGACATTTATCTGATCGATCATTCGCAGATATGAACATGTTGTAAGGTACTCTGTGTGGATTTTCTCTGGAGTCAAGGTTCGGGTTATCAAGCCACGAGTCTATATTGTTCATTTTGCTTCGATGCGACCAAGACCCACCGTATGTGAACAGTAAGCTTTCGAGTTCACCACCGACTGGGCCTGATCCAAAGCTGTGCCTAAAAAATTATGTGCATCATGCAAAATTCACATGTGAGACCTGTCTTGGGAGCGATGAGTAACTCACGGTGCTGACTTAACTCACCCTATGGCATACATGAATCGCTTTAAATCAGAGCCCAATCTTTCATCCAAGCTACTAAATCCTCCTTTCAATCCCGACACCAAACCAAATCCCCTAGTGGGATCGCAAAGAGAATTTTCGATAAATGCTATTCCAGCTCTCTCTCCAAGCCCTCCTCTTAACATCTTTCCCAACAGGGCGTAATGCAAATCCACGCCGTTTACATGCCATTCAGATCCTCCAAATTCTTTCTTCATCTTACCCAATGCATCTGTTGTAGAGTCTACGTCGTCGTAGAAATCCGTTTGTCTGAGAGAAACAACGTTCAAATGAGCCATGACCTCTCTCTCAAGCACTGCATTCGCAGCAGTGACGAGCGAGTTGACGTAACAAATAACATTACATAAGGTCCCTCCATTGTTTCTGACAAATTCGTAGTCAATGTCAAGGAATAGATCGACTTGGTAGAGATAGTTTGAGTGGAATGCCTGGAGCTGATGTCTGGGATGTAACGTATGCAGTACCTCATCGAAGATTTCGACCGCTTCTTTGGGTACCTTTTCAACGATGCCATCATCTGCGTTCTCAAATAGATCTAGATTTCTTTCTATCCCAGAAGAATACATTTCATTCTCGCCGTTCACAATAACCCAATCTTCTTCAAGTTTTTTAACAACTCCACGAACCTCGCCATCTAAAGGGTTCACCGTAAGAAACACAAAATCTCCTGATACTTCGTCGGCAGACACCAGGTTAAGATTGCCCAAGTGACCCACTTCTCGACTAGGTCGACCATGAACCGAGTACGTAGCGGTAGGGAGAATTGCCATTTGTGATTCTACAACCTCAACTGCGATTGCTTCACCTCGACCGTCACGGATTTCCAGTATGAACTTTGGATAGCGATTACCCTTGCCGTGTTCCTCTTGCAGGTGTTCTAGCACGTTTCGAACCGGAAGCAGAGTTCGAAGATGGTCAGTTAAATGAAGTTTGGAGACATGAAGAGGCGGGGAGCCTGACACGGCAGCTGCGGACGAACGCTTGAACTCCATTGAATCGATTAAAGGGAGGAAGCAAAGAAAGGCTGTTTTGAATGTTGTTATCCGGACCATGACTACGAATTGAAGGACAATGTCGATGGGAAACTTCTATTGCAACTTTGTGCAAATCGTGCTGTTTCCTGCAGCGATCGTTGCTTTTCGTCGCTGGCTAGCACAACATGACGGACTGGGGAGTGATGGCAAAACACCGCATAGTATTGTACTCTGTGGTTTATATTTGGTGAAAGGAGCCCCAGGACGATGAGACCAGCCGATTTTGGCGCGAAGCTCGAGTGGTACTATTGATTCCTCTTTAACATTGAGCTTAATTGATTAGGTGAATGTTGTGTAGGGATATTCGGTGTTACATCAAAGCGTTGCATGAGATACGAATGAAATGTCCAAGACTCCTGTGGTTTCTATCGTACTGTTCAACATTCAGAAGACTTTTTTGTGACCAAGATGAGAAGTCATAGCGTCGGTGTCAAAGTTTTTCCGAAAGTCCCGGAGAGTATCAACTCTGGCAAACTTACCACAAAATTAGACCTGTTCTGTCAAAGCCCGAATCTATCGGATCTGTCCGTCGTTTTCTGATAGATCGGCCAACTCTGACCCGATAGATCAATAAAAATACCTCGCTTTCTACTCGGAATCCAGATATTTTTTTCTATTTGGAGGCCGATCGAGCTGGGGATGGCGAGAAGTCTTGTTATTAACGTTGTGTACTGATGAACAACAGCTTTCAAAATCATAAAAAATCCCGGAATTTCCGCGTGGTCATCATAAA
>JALLPC010000478.1:0-12976 GCA_036940045.1 Stephanocyclus meneghinianus | reverse complement strand
CCCAGCTCGAGACATCGATGTGGAGAGCCATAAAAGCACTCCTTGAATCATCACATGAACGTATGGAGCAAAAGGACGCTCAAACAAGGGAGCTCATTAAAGAATCCAATGAGCGCATGCAAAGAATGGAAACTCATACAATGGAACGATTTGCATCGTGGGAAGATCGATTGGTGAAATCATTGCAAGACTCCAATCAAGGTCATGACGCAAGGATGGATACCATCCACGATGAACTGCAACACCTCAAAGAAGGCATGGAGAGGGACATTGACGAGAAAGTAAATGTTAAGTATGCGCAGTGGGAGAAAGATAGGGCCGAGACGCATGCGGAGTACATGATGGCGCAAGAAGATATCACGTCCAAAATGCAAGAAGTCATCAAGGTTCGAGAGAAGGCAAAAGAGATGGTCAGTTATGTGCATAAAGCGAGGAACAAATATAATTTGGTGATTAAAGAAACTCGTCAACACAATGAACGTATAGAGATGACAATCACCAAGCAGATGAGTAAAATTGAGGGATGGGAAAAGATAATGGAGCGCAACCAACAGATGTTGGACCAAATTGGGGCAAGTAAATACCCTCATCAAATCAATTGAAGCACGCCAAAATGAGATGATAGAAGCAAAAAAGGTAGCACAATGTCTCTTGGCTGACATAACCCAATCCAAGGCTCATTGGAAAACGGTAAACAATCTGGGTCCACAGATCAGGGACACTAACGTGAAACTGAAGGCCGCCCAAAAACAATTGACCAAACTAGAGAATGATCTGATCCAGGCACATGCGTACTGGACACGACAATGGAAGGACCTGGACGAACGAATGATGGAACAGACACAGGTTCGGGAGGAAGACAGCAACGTACACCGGGTAGCTGAAGAAGCGATCAAGGCAACTCTCATGGAGATGGATGCAAAATGGGAACGACAGATCACGGGCGTGGTACAGAATTCGATGGATACACTGTGGAAAACGTTTGAAGAACGTACGACAGAAGTCAGTGATAACCTCCGTCATACTGGGGAACAATACACCAGCGACATCAAAGAATTCATTGAATCAGCGGCCAAAATTCAACATGATGCATTGGTGGCATGTGGGACACAACAGCAAGAAGCACTCAAAAGGATGACTACACAACAGGAGGGTGCACCAAGGAGATGCAATACACCTCCAACAATCCGACGAACAACTGGAGTCCCAACACAAGTACATATCAAGTCAACGGATAGTCAAGGAGGAGTGAGCCGGCAGAGTGTGGACCCACTGGGTGACCCAGCAGCCACAACGGTACACCCGACAACACCGGACAAGGAGCGCCAACAAAAGGAAGGCCAACCTGTGAGGAATCCATACAAAGCTAGGCGGTCGACACCAGAGGCGCAGCCCCAAGATAGTACCACCAACAGTAGATGGAAGAATGTGAATACCAGCGACATCCCTAAGATACCGGTGCGACAAGGAGGTCAGTACACGAATGCAAGAATAGGCAATCACACACCCCAGAAACACTTCAACCATGAAAGGCCACGTCAAGGGGATTCACTGCAGGAATTGCAGCGCATATGTATGCCAATACCACCCTTACGAAATCCAGCTCAGGAAACTGGTTATCCAACTCAGGAGACTGTTTTGATGACACCCACCCAACTCAGGAAAGCATATCCACACCTCATCATAGAGGAACGGGTTCCAGAGATCAATGTGGAGGAACGGTCTATACACAGGTCACAGGAATGCACTTCTAAAGGATTCGCCGGCATTCAAAACCTCCAGCACGACTTTGATGAAGAGTCTGAAAAAGCATTTTCAAAAGATGACGCCTACCTTATGGGCCTGGATGGTGTCGAGACACTCCTTATCAACGACCTCGCACGTATTGGATTTGCTGACCCGAAGAAAGCATATAAAGCCTTCCACACCGAGCATCAGATGTTGATGGCAAATTGGCACATGACCACATCGCGAGGAAAAATTGTGGGACCCAGTCAAAAACAACTCCTACAGGACATCAGCTTGTTCAACCCTTTGGCTTCCACGAGACAGTCCGATGTCATAGATTTTGTGGCACAGTTTCACGACCTAATCGATAGCTACAATATTGCTGTTATGCCGTTTTCGATGATTGAGGTAAAATTTGGGATTGTAGGTTTGTGCTTACCTGGGGTAGGCAAAATGAAGTACGATCGCATGGGACAGGCATTGGCAAAGGTATTATACGGCCATCTAATACCCCACAATGTTGACAAGATGGGCCGACTCGACCAACTCGTACTGAACGCTAAGAATCGAGTTCCACCGAACGGCTATGAAATGCTACACATCTTGCTAGAACTCTATGTGGACCCATTCAAGCCACACATGGTGGATATAAAATGGCCCACGTTCGGGAGCTGTAGCAATATTTTTGATCATGCGGGACAATTCAATGTAATTATGCAGTTATATGAGAAAAAAGGAGAAAAAGTAGAACCCCGAAAAGCTGTGATTAAGTTCCTGGAGGCGGTCAAGAAGGAACGAGGAGTGACATACCGGGCAGCTGCCCTACTACTGAAGACGGCTATAATGGAGCGCCCTTTGACAGCGCCTCTCCCGGCACGTTTTGAAATAGGAAACATGGCAACATTCATAGCTGATTCAAACGCCGATGCTTCGGACAAGGAGTATGACACATCGCAAAGGTACAACACAAGGATGTTGCAGGCAACCAAGACCACCCATTGTAACTACAAAGGTGGCTCACAAGGAGCGAACAGAGATGAAGTCCCGCAGACACTTCAACAATCTGTGACCACGGATACAACTAAAAAGGCATCTCTATCCACGATTACGAGTGAATTGAATCGGTACATCCAAGGCTATATGCTGCATCGACATCGGATCAATCAGGCATTTCGCAACATGCGAGACCCCATAAGAGGTGCCACACGACCAACACCGGAACCACAGCGGGGAAGGAATAACACATGACGTAGACGGGCATACGACCCATTCATTAAATGCCATGCATGTGGACATACAGGACATGCTGCCACGCAGTGTGATACACTAGCAATGGCCATCCTAATCAGAAAGTATATGAAGGAATCAGGCAGTGCCGAAGCAATGAAGCAAACGGCGGAAAATTGGTTTTGCCGCAACGAAGAAGCGCTGAAATGCCCCAGCAGTGAGGAAGTGTCACAAGCAAAACCACTACCGGTCCTCCACACATATATGGATAGGTACTTAAAGGACATCGATGAAATCAATGAACAGATTGATTGGGAATTCTTCAACGAGGACGATAGCATCACGGAGACACAGCAGGAGTGACGGCGAAAACACACCAATGTGACATCAACTGAAATCCACTTAACAACCAGTGTACGTAATGACAGGTTAACACCTCGACATGTACACCAAATCTCCGATCACCATGAAGAACCAAACAAAAAACAAAAGACTTCCGACCATGACCCAGTGGTAAAGGAAAGCCACAACGAAGAATGCGACGCCGACAGTATTCTCGAAGAGTTCAACATACGACACTCACCAGATCCAACAATAACGACAGCAGTGAACCTGATCAACGCCGATGACAACAATCCCTATGACGACTTTGACATACCTCAGGGCTGCATCTTAGATCAGGTACGCCCAGGTTCCCCGACGGTGGTTACGGATTTCCCACGATGCGACGACCATCCCGCAATGGTCAGACTAGCAGCAGACCTACACCTCAATGTATCAACGGAAACGAAACTTCCACGGGTCGTCATTAGGACGACAAACCTTGCACCTCTCGTACAAGCGATACATCATTCTGATGACCAGTCATCCTTGGACCAAGAAATACCTCCCACAGCAATCCTAGCACAAATCATAGTGGCGGATGTAGGCGAATATGGACATACTTGCATCGCGCACGTATCGCACCTCAAAATGAAAGGAAAAATGGCGGATTCTGGGGCCAACTGCTGCATGACAAACAATTGGCAGTTGTTGGAGAATGTGAAGGAGTTGCACCCCCCTGTACAGATTGGCATGGCTCTCGAACGGGAGGGTAGCTTCGTGGAAATGACCAAATGCAAATTTATTGGCTACCTCCCGATTGAATGCGATGATGGACATATCATAAGAACACAATGTTTCTACAACCCGTGCGCATCTGATACGATCATATTGCCACAAGCCATTTTAGACAATTCTCGGCAGTTCACGAAGTGGATGCAAGTTGGTAGCCGTATCGGACAACCGGGTATCCTCACCTTCAAAGGACCCACAGAGACAAGGCAGATAACGCTTCATCAGCAAAATGGTTTATATTATTTTAATTCCATCAAGTATGACATCTACCAGGCATCGGGCTCAGGATTGACCAGTGATTTGCCTGAGAACGAATGCAACATCCACCGCTGCATGGCGATGCCCGACACATCGCTTCAGAAGGATGAACAAGCTACAAAAAAGGGCATTCCCCGCACAATGCGATACCTCCCTACATCCAGAGCCAAAATTTTGGAATCCGAGACATGGTCCCTGCGAATGGGAGCATGTCACAAGACACAACTCAAGGCACTTCCCCAGCATGCCATTGGTCTTCCTACGCAATTTGAGTTTCATCCCTTTCGATACATTGATTTCAAAGAGCAAGCAAGAATTTGTAAGCAGCCGACAGGGAGGAATCCCATTTCGCTCAGCAAAAGGGGCCAACAATTTCATATGGATTTTGGGTTCCTGCGGGCATCCACCGAGGACTTTCGGGCGACTAACGTAAAAGCAGATAGGATCTTGGAATCATTCGACGGTTTCAAATCATACCTCCTGGTGGTGGACAAAACGACGAGGTATATATGGATCTTCCTAACAAAAACCAAGAAACCTCCGGTGGAAATCATCAGATTATTCTTAGAGAAGTACGGACACAAGAAGGGTGGACTAATTCGTGTCGATCAAGGAGGTGAATTAGCTCGGTGCACGGAGTGGCGAACTATGGTCCTGGAAGAGCATCGATACGTGGTTGAACCCACAGGTGCCGACAGTCCATCTCAAAATGGACAAGCGGAGAGGTACAATGAAACGATAGCAACAATTACCCGAACATTGTTATACGGCGCCGACCTTACAGCACAATATTGGTCCGCGGCAGCTATTCATGCGGTCTACCTAATGAACAGAAGACCACACGGTGCGCTTGGATGAACCCCATACGAAGCATGGTGGGAGGCCAAGCCGGACCTGAGTTCACTAAAAGTATTCGGTTCAAGAGTGTGTGTCAAAGTGACGGGTAAGCGGAAATCAAAACTCAACCGGCACAATTTTACGGGGATCTTCATAGGATATACCGCAACGGATGACAATATTCGATACATTGATGTTCAATCAGGTGTAGTTAAGACATCCCATCACGCGGTGTTCGACGAAGCCTGGTATCTCCAACCTAAACGACCGCCAGCGGCACAATTGTTGTACACGATGGGGATGGAACATGATGACACTATGACAGAAATGCCAACGCCGGCTCCAGCACCAGCTCCATACCCAACGATATCACAGGATTCGTTGCACAAACTGCCTACAAAAGCTTTACTATGTCCATTGCCATTTCGAATAAGCCCTGCCCCGCAGGAATTGCCATATGCCGCCAGTGCAGCCAAGATGGAACACACACAGGAAGAAAAGGCAATTGAATTCCTCACTATTGGAGGAGAAAAAGCACCAGATGTCTTCCAACAGATTTATTTGTCCCCAAACCCATACTACGATGCTTTTAAAGAACAACTGGACATTCGAAGATGGCATCCGAATGATCATCCAACAGCGGGACTCCGTTTGCTTGAAGAGGACCAACGAGTCATAGTAGTGATGATGGACCCCTCCACACCAGCGGCATGTATACCACGTTGGAGATCACGAATAAAAGGGGCATGGCTCATGCAAGTCGGAAATTCACCGATCCAAACAATCAGTGACATTAGGGATGCCCTCCAAAGAACACACACACGGGGCAACCAATTCTGTGAACTCCTTCTTGCTCACGCCGAACTCAAGGATGGTCTAACCCAAGATGGAATACAACAAATAAACATTGACCAACTAAACACTAGATTCTTCCTCAATGAGAATTTCCTCACAAAACAACAGGTGCCGATGGTGGCAAGTGGTGGAGTTTACAACTATGTGTTTTCCAAACTCACGCGAGGCAAGCTTCTTAAGCAGCCTGACTGGGACGAATGGCAACAGTCGGAATTCCTCCAACTCGACCAATACCAAAAACAATTCATGTTTGTCTCACCTACGAAAGTACAGGATAGATCGAATGTTTTTCACTTGGTATGGACGTACAACATAAAAGATCTGGACAAAAGAAAGAAAGCACGATGTGCGTGCGACTGGTCTACGAGAGGTGGTAAAGTTCGCTTATTAGATTATACATATGCGAACTGTGTCGACCACACAGCATCGAGAATGTTCTATGCGGTATCAGCTGCCAAAAACCTTCTAATATTTGGAGCGGATGTATGCAACGCGTTTAGCGAAGCCCCAGCCCCGAAACAAGGGTTCTACATTCAACCAGATTGCGCCTTCAGTGAGTGGTGGAAACATCAAGGACGAGAACCAATACCGGAGGGCCATGTTATCCCAGTTATGCGGGTGATGCAAGGACACCCCGAATCACCAAGATTGTGGGAAAAGTGGTGTGATCAGATGATAGTGAGTTCACACCAACAACACATGAACCCTGTCTATACACTGGCATTTGGCAGGGCGAAAAGTGTTATTTCAAATGTCAGGTAGATGACTTCGAATTTGCAGCACCTGCGGCGAAATTGGCACACATGTTCTACGATGCACTCGATGATCATCTCTCCATGCCAATCAAACGACAAGGATTAGTAACCCTCTTCAACGGGATTGATGTCCAACAAACACGAAACTACATTAAAATCTCCACCGAGACCTACATCGAGAAAATGGGTAATAAATACCTTGAATTGTGGCACAAAGAGATACCACTGACGGCAGAAAGACCCCTACCCATACCATCGCACGAATCCTTCCTAAAAACATTTCATCAAGCGGTAGGGGACAATGATCCCAAGACCATAGCCACACTACAACAACGGTATCAATTTGGCTACAGGAATGGGGTCGGTGAGCTGATATATGCGATGGTGACATGCCGTCCGGACATCTCCACAGTAACAGTCAAATGTGCACAACATAGTGCTAATCTGGCAGAGATTCACTTTCAAGCAGTTAAGCATGCCATCAAATACCTCGTTGCTACACGAAAGGATGGCATATACTTTTGGCGAGTCACACCACGCATGGATCTACCAGAACAACCGATACCCACTTGTGCCACCTCCTTACACGGACCAATCCCACCCAAAGTGCAACGTCCCAATCATGACTGTACGCAATTACATGCATATACGGACTCCGATTGGGCGACATGCACTAAGACGCGACGATCGTTCTCAGGTATTATAGTCCAACTGGCGGGCGGTACAATTGCGTATAAGACAAAAATGCAACCAATGGTAGCACTTTCTTCCACCGAGGCCGAATTTATGGCGGCTTGTGATACAGGTAAAATGATATTATTCATACGAAGTATTTTGTGGGATCTGGGAATCCCACAGCAAGCTGCCACCATCCTTTATGAGGACAATGCTGCATGTACGGCTATGGCAAACGCCCAGAAACCAACCACGCGGACGTGCCACATGGACATAAGATATTTCGCCTTAGCCGAATGGGTTGAACATGACATCATGATACTAGAACGCATCCATACGTCAATTAACTTGGCTGATCATATTATGACGAAAATTTTGGATAGAACACTATTTTATCGCCATGTTGACTACATCATGGGACATATACCTCCGCTATACTCACCATGTTATACCACGTACACGACACAACCAAGTCCCAGTATACCACAGGAATATGCACTAGAAGATATGTGTATGAGTGATTACGCTGCGGCCGCAGCAAAATGCAGTCGCCCAACATACCCATGGGCTCGGATCACTACCTGTTCTGCAATAGTACAATCCAATTTTTTTTCTAAATACATTGGATTGTGGGGGGGGTGTTAGATGTAGTATTATGCATTGCATAGGAGTGCGACACCTCATGTCAGAATTTTTGGCCATCAACTTCCACACCGATCGTGTCAAAAAAAAATAAAAACCATGACAGTACAACACCCTCAAAAAACGGACTAAAACAGCCGTAGCTCGGTCAGTTTTTGGCCAACAACATTCCTAGTGGCATCGCCGTGTAGCCGCCATCACGGCGCATTCAGCCATACCACACAAAGTGGTTACGACCCGGCCCATCCAAAGTTACAGCTTCCAAAGTGCTGTGAAATTTGCCTACCTTCAGCGACTAACCTGAAGCCATCCCATCATCACGGCCATATTTCACCTTCCTCTGGCTAACTGTGAATTAGTTGAGATTTGCAAGGTAACATATTGTTTTGGTTTGCGCTTTGCAATAGCCATGGAGACTAGCAGAAGATTGCCGCGCTCACATTTCACAAGTTTGACCCAAAGATTTTGTAACGCCGTCGGTTGTCCTCTTTTCAATAGATTAATGTGCACAGAATCCAATTGAGCGTATCGACTCGGGAGTGAGAAGAAGAGGTCAAACACTCCCTCTCAGGTGAGAGAGTGCATTGCCCATATTCAATTTGCATGTATCGGTCTACAGAATTGTGTCATATCATTCTTACTACTTGACAATCGACTCTATAATTCTTCGACTTTTAGGGCCAAATAGGATACAGAAATCCATTCAAGAGGTCCGGTGGAGCAATAGTCATGACAGATGAGAATGCATTGGATGATTGGGGGATATTATGTTTCGTTTGGTTGATACGGCTGGTGTCGATGGAGAGAAATTGGATGTTGAATTGGGTAAGTCGTATCGTTTGTACGGAATGGTTTATAGAAATGTTTGAATATATCGTTACATTCATTGTTTTGTAAACTTTTCATGCTCAGGAAAATGGGAATAGATGGTGCCATGATTCGACAAACGATGGAAGCTAGGGGAGATCAGATCTGGTGTTACTTTTATTTGATGCTAGGATAAGTGTCACCTTCGTTCTAGCCAACAAAATTCGATGGCTTTGAAAAATTGTTTATTTGTCAAATAACTCTCCTGATGGAGAGAAACAACATCGAGACCTTGTTATACTTCCAAACAAACTCGAGGGCGATTGTTGGGCCTTCATGGATAAAAGCATAGTACTTGACAACCTCGCAGAAATTTCACATTGTGGTTTCAGAGAAGCAATGCCGATCTCTGCAGAACCTGTAGAGGGGATGGCAGAATTTGTCTCAGTGATTTATTGATTGAGACAAGAGAAAAGTAGACGTCTCGGCTTGCTGTTAATCACAACCAGTGAGGACGAATGAAACAAAGCCGATGATGCTGTAAAACCACCGTCACACTTTTGGTTTAGCCTGTACTACAGAGAAGGAATGTAATGTTTTTGTAATGGTCATGGTCTAGACCAAAAGTGTGACAACATCTAATACAACTTTAATGGGAATTATGAATGACTTTGATGCTGCTCATTGTTTTTGACAAATGTTAGCCTTGTTATAGTATATCATTAGTGTAGTTACATACCAGTCGAGTTTGGCTATCAGGTACAGTTTCGAGGGTTTGAGACAACATTGTTACATAGTGCACCATTGGAGGCAAAAAAAGCTTTGTTCACTCAAATCAATTTTCAGATACCAAGAATTGACCCATTGAGTTGTCCACATTAGTCACCCCATTATTGCTACTACTATTATTTTCTTTATGGTTATGGACAACATGACCTAACTATTGTCACCAAGTGACTGATATCATTAGATTTGGCGTGGAATCAGGCGAGAATCAGGCGATACCCCAACGAACTTCCACAATAAAAAACCAAAGCCAAAGCCACCACCAAATAGAAAATGTCAAATGTCACTCCCATCCAAATGGCAACGCAAACTCTAGCTACTGCCAACGAAACAGCCCCGAACAACGGCCCCACTGTAAGCGAACCTCCTCTCTCCAAAAACCAACAAAAGAAACGCCTCCGCTGGGAAAAGGCCCTTGCCATTAAAAAGCGACGCAAGGAACAATCTCGCCAAGTCCGCATCGTCAAAGCCCAGCACGATGGGCGCGATCTCGAGAAAGAGAGGGAGCTGCAGCGTAAAAACGAGCAAGAGGGGAAGGGGTGGGAAAGGCGCGAAGAGAGGTGGAAGCAGCTTATGAAGGATGCAGACGTTGAGAATTCATTCCGTGTTTGCTTCGATTGCTCGTTTGAGGAACAAATGACCTGGAAGGAGACGAATAGTTTGGGTTTGCAGTTGAGATATACGTATGCTATGAATCGTAAGAGTTCGTGCCCCGTGTATATCGATGTATGTTCGCTCAAGAAGGGTGGTGATACCAGGGCACATATGGAGAAGGTGGCTGGATTTCCAGAACGATGGGTGGGGAGGGCGTTTTCTACTCATGAGGATGGGTTGGAAGAAGTCTATGGCTTGACACACGAGAAGGATTCAGGAAATGATGAACACAGCGACAATAAATCTACTCCAGAGGGAAAGGACGAAGAGGGACAACAAGAAGGAACACCACAACAGATACATTCACACCGTGTTGATCCATCCACGTCTTCTGTGGCAAAACCACAACGAAATCTCGTCTACCTCACTGGTGATTCACCCAACATCCTAACCACCGTCGACAATAGCACGACTTACATAATTGGGGGAATAGTCGATCGAAACCGGCTCAAACGCGCGGCAATCGATCGAGCCGAGTCACTAAACATTCCAACAGCCCGGTTGCCCCTCGATGAGCATTTAGACTTCAAGGGATCCACGCGGATATTGACTTGCAATCATGTGTTTGAGATATTGTTGAGGTATAGAGAGAATGGCTATAGGGATTGGAGGGGGGCAATTTTGAGCGTTTTGCCCGGTAGGAAAGAAGTGCAGGAGAAGAAAGAGGACGCTGTAGATCACGATAAAGCCGATGTTCAGGGATTGGATAATACTGGTGGTTGTAACATCGTGGGTATTGAATCTAAAAACGAAACTTGATTATTTTAAGAAACGGAGAACTGATCAAGTAAAATATACTTGCTTAAAGGATACACCTATTTTTTATGAAAGCTTGCACAAATAGTTTGTGAATCATGAATCGTCAAAAAGAATGAATGATCTTATTGCCCTCATTTCTTCTTATAAAAACCACCACTGCCCTTTCCCTTCTTCCCCTTAGCATCTTTTTCACTCTCCACCTTCCTCTTCTTGGCATCTACCTTTCCCTTATTTGGGTTTGCTTTGACCTTAAAAAATTCATCCATCCTCATCTGCGGCTTGTTCGTAGACTTGTAGGCCTTCTGCAATTTTTCAATGCTGCTCTGTACGCGATCAGAATTGAACCCCATTTCATCTACGAGGAATGCTTTGAGGGGTTCAGGTTGGCATTCTTTCCATTTGAGGAGCGGGTCGACTTCCGAGTCTGTCAAGACGGGATGTTCGTTGAATAGTCTTCGAGCTTCAACGTATACCGGGATTTGCTCATCATTGTCCTCATTATTGTCATGGCTGTCACCCTCTGCTTTTTCATTGTCGGTGTCCTCTTCTTCCTCCCTCTTCCTTTTTCTTGCCTCCATTGGCTCATAACTCTCTGGCACCGTATACTTCTTTCGATCAATATTCTTCAAAATGTTTTCAATGCATCCATGCTCTCTGATCAACTTCAACGCAGTTTTTGGTCCAATCCCCCGGATGGTATCGCAATAATCACATCCAAGCAAAATACATAGATCAACGAATTGGTCATGTGACAACTCCAAACCCTCGATGGCCTTTTCATAGGAGATTTGTTGAACGTCTGATTTGGAGGCATTGGCAAAGGTCATTTTACGGATTAGTATTGGGGACCTGAAGGTGAGAGCGTCCATGTCTTCAGTGGCTGCAGCATAAACTTTGCCACTTCTTGCCAGGGCAGCGGCTATGCAAAAAGGAAAAAGCTGATGATATGCATGCATCATTCCAAAATCAAAAATCTATGAAACAGATGTGGTCGCACCCTGCGCCTCTGCCTCGCAAGGAGCCCTGATAATAGGCACCCCCATCAACCCCAAGAGCCTCACACAATCCTCGTTTTCCTTATGCCCCGCCCTCACCAGCCGTTTGCTCTGCTTGTCCTGCTCCTCCACATCCCCCTTCTCCTCTGCCGCCTTGAGGGCCTCCTCGGCCTTGATCCTCTTCTCCCTTCTCTTCAACAGCTCGCCGCTCTTGAACTGCGGCGGCTTCCCATCAAACACGTACACCGGCCGGATTCCCTCCGAAAGAAAGCGGATGGTCCGGTTGAAAATTCCTTGAATGTGCGAAGTCGTCTCGCCCTCGGCATTCGTGAGCATCATCGCCGGGTTGCCCGAGGCGCCGGCGGATCGAACGGCGATGAGGAACTGGTAGATGGCCATGGATGCGTCGATGGCCAGTTTCCGGCCTTGGAGGGAGGAGAGGGGGACCTCGCGGAGAGAGGCGGGGGATTCGTCCGAGAGGAGTTTGGCGAGGTTTTTGATTCCCATGGAGAATGGATTTTCTGTTCCTTTAGGGTGAAAGTGGTAATGGTATTGTAGTAATCGAGATGTAAATAAAAATTATGAGCAATCATGAACGACACATAATAATGCTCACAAAATGATGATGTTATATCAAGCTCAGGGTATAAAATGGCGCGCAAACATTTTGTATCCACTGGGGCTGTGGATATGAAATTAATTGATAATTGAAAAGATGTAGAGCAAGATTTTTTCGCAATGAGCTGGTCTTCAAAACTTTGAAAACCATAAACATTGGAATCTAAGGCTATGAATTATGGTAGTTCGACCAATGGGGTGTGTTCCAGATAGCATTCTTTATTAATATTGCACTATTGAGCTCAAAAATCTTGATGTAGTATG